>JASEVX010000003.1:85880089-86049568 GCA_031761405.1 Serripes groenlandicus
GTTTTCGCAGACCGTCGCTCATATTGAAAGAGCAATTCAAGAAAAAAAATATTAACAAAACAACAGGAACAATATCAACAATTGATACCGATCACAAAGGTAAACAAATAATACAAACACATATAAATATTGAATCAACTCCAATTAAAATGTTACACTTGCAATATAAACAGCAATAAATCACCGCGGTTACGTGGTTAATTGTTTATGATTGACCACTGGACACATGTCACAGAATTGACATGGACACGATACTGGTCAATCATACATTTTGTCCAACTAATACCCCCGTTAATATCATTTGAATTGACATCAAATTATGAAGTTTTATTTAAATGCCTTGGGGAGCTGAAACGCGACGAGACCTTGAGCTATGTTTATATACATGCGCGAAATGTCAAAATTAGACCTGTCAACTTAGCTTTAACCTTTTTATTCGATCTGATTTTATGTATAACTTATAGCCCCATCAGTTTTAATAGTACATATCCTCTACATCGACATTTCCAATATGTGCACGTAGAAGTACTTTTTAACGAATTTAATATTTTCTATATCGTATCTTCAAGCTTTCTAACTTCGTGGTTATTCTGTTTATTACGTTATTGTTTCCATTTCCCCCCGGTGACTTTGTTCTAGCAGTCAACTAAGATGTTCTGATGCCATAAGATTAATTTAGTCCTTGGTAGTGCTGTTCTGTGAATGTTTCGGATCACGAAGTTAGGAGACATACTATCTTTAATTTAGAGTCACCGTTCCATCACGTTACATGATATAATGTAATAGTCTCTATCTATCTATTAAGTTAACCCTTTCCCTCATACGACAATTCTGCAGCAGATAACTTTGAACATAATTTGTCAAAAAATAGAAAATCTCTATAATTGAATGGATGGATAACCTATGACTAAAAGTGGAAAACATTGCGGCAAAAGAAGAAATTGCTCGTTTTGCGCAATTTCTTCTTTTGTCACTATGTTTTCAAAAAGCCGTCTGCTGCAGAGGCGTCATAAAGCGTCTATATGAGGGAAAGGGTTAACGAGGGATGAATGTTTCTTTTGGAAAGCGATAATTATGAACTAGTTTTCTGTGTCCGATAATATTTCCATAATACTTAATCCTTTTCAACAAACAACAAATCTGCAGCAGACGGCTTTGAGAAATATTGGCAGATCAATAGAAAAATCTTCATAAATGACAGTTTAATTACAAAACAGAGTTGAACACATTATGGCAAAAGGACTTTATTGCTCATTATGAGCACCTATTCCTTTTGTCAAACGTCTGTATGTTGGAGAGGGTTAAACATGTGAGCCGTCCCGCGAGAAACCCAACATTGTGGACTCTGCGTAAAGTAATCGACCCGGATTAGCAAAAGCATGCCGCGCAGGCTTACCCGGATAGACACTTTTCGCCTCCTGTGGATTTTCTGTTTCAGGAATCATAACTCTATACCTCTATTCCCTTGAGACGGAATGTGTCGGACCGGATCAGTCTGCCCGGACTGCGCAGGCTGATCTGTCTCGATACATTACGCAGAGGCCACAATGTTTGTTTTCTCGCGGGACGACTCATGTCTTAAAGCGTTTCTTTCAGGGAAAGGATTATGAGGTGCTGCAATTTTTATCATCAACCTGCTGTCTACACGTAATTTATATTAACGATCTTCTTAACCCGATATTCGCCGTGGCCGAGTGGTCAGCGTCAGGGATCGTGAACCGGGCGTCCCGAGTTCGATTCCAATTCGCTGCGATCATAGTTGAATTCCCTTAGGCAATGCACATTTCCTAGCCTAGTACTGGTTCGTTTACCAAGAGTGCATCGATATAACTATATATATGCATATATAATTTTTATGTATATAGACTCCATGAACTACAAACTGATAAGAATACATGAATTTACGTACATAGACATTACCTTTATATATAGTGACATATAGGCCAATGGGGCCGGGTGTTTTTCCAACAAACTTTGTATTATGTTTTATTATATGTTATACACATGTCACTTTGATAAAAAGATTTACCTACTTACTTATCCAGAGATCACAAAATAAGTGAACTGTCGCCGTGATATAACTGAAGTAATTTTGGAATCAGCGTTTAACACCAATAAAACATTTCCCCTATATTACAACGCGCTTCGTCATAATTCCCTTGACTATATTTTTTATCCATTTCATACATATGTTTATATGTTATATAATAATAATAAAGACTTCATTTATAGAGGCGGCACAGTTGGGCATGCCCAGTCTTCCCTGTGAGCCTCTGTTAAAACATTTATAAATATTTAATTATAAGGTATCATACACATATGTATATAGACAACTGATGCATTCAAGATACTGTTATGGGAGATATATAGGATCCATCATGAGTTTTCTTTGGAGATCAAGATTTCTTAAATGAGTCTAGAAAAAGACGGTTATTAACCGAGCCTCTTGGCGAGGTTAATAACTCTCTTTTTCGAGACGAATTTAAGAAATCTTCTCCAAAGTAAAACGAGTGATGGATTCTTTTTATCACCTAAACAGTGTGTTTTAATGAAAAATATTGACAACATCAAAACAAAGACCGAATAACATATTCTTCATAAGAACTTGTGATTCACCGCATAAAAAAGTAGTCCTCATCATCTTTGAATAAGAAGAAAAAAAAACCCAATGTTTTAAACAATTAAGACTCGTTATTTATTCAAAATAACGTATTATTGCATTTTTCAATGTGTAAAATTTAACAACTTAACAATAAACATAATAAAGATAAAGGTCAAAATGACGTCATCAGTAGTCGCGTGTATGACGTGTTTTTGTTATCACACATGTTGGATATCGTTGTTCCGTGATTTGTTCTCAACTTGAAAATAAGGGTATTTATGTGATAAAATTTAATCTAGTAATACATGTCCACTACTATGCCACCAGGAACCGTCCCATAAGAAAACCAACATTGTGGTCTCTGCATAAAGCATCAACCCGGATCAACCTAAGCATGCTGCGCAGGCCAACAGGAATATAGACCTGTATTATTATAAAAAAATTCTTTAGCTTAAAATGTAATTATAAGCGTTGTGACAAAACGGTGATTTTTTTTTAATTACGATTTATTTTTCCTTATGTCATGCCGCTATTCAAAATGTGTCTGCTGCAGATGCGTCGGAAAGCGTTTGTATTCTAGAAAGGATAAAGTTTGACTTTCTACCATGTTGAGAATTTTAATGCGTCTTCATTCATACGAGTATTTAGCATATTCGGTTACTGTGTACATATTTGAATATCAAGTAGGAGTTTTAAAACCTTCCGCAATATATTATTATTTCACGCTCTTACATGTTTTAACCCCTTCCCATCCTGCATCAGACGAATTTTAAATTTGGGGGAAAGTATACCATGAAATATTCTATAAATGAAAGTAAAGTTATTGAATAGAGTTGAAAACATTGTGGCAAAAGGAGAGAATTAAGGCGCTCTTTATGAGCAATTTCTACTTTTATCATAACGTTTTTCAAGGTTGACTGTTTCCGATGCGTCAAAATGCATTAACGAGGGAAGTAGATCTATAGCTACCCCTTCCAGTTAGAAAACAAGTTGTACGGGGTTTTGAGCCTTTTCTGATTTTGCCACAATGTTTTCAAATCTATTCAATAATTGTACTTGTTTGCCTATATCTTTTCGAAGTAGTGTGGGAGATCGTTTAAAAATCTGTAAATGGAGTTTTACACCTTTTTCAACGTTATTTCAGTAAAATCACGGCGGCAGTTCATGTATTCATGATCCCTGGGTAAGCAACCCGGTACTAGGCTAGGGAAGGTGCCTTGTCCAAGGGCACTCCGACATGACCGCCGCCTCGTGACTTGCTATCAAACTCGGGACGATTGGTTCAAAATCCCAGACGCTAACCATGGTGGTTTTCTGAAAGATTTCAAGTAACCAAGAATGATACCTTGGATACATGTTTATTCAGATGTTTGCCTAACCCAGGTGTCGCTAGAGTCATGTTAGTTCAAACGGGTTATCAGAGCAATCTATAAGCCTTACACATCGTTCATAAGTTTTATCCGCAGCCAAGACGTATAAGGGTAACTCCTAACCATGAGTAAGCTTAATTTGAAGACATCCGTGTAAACATAACATGAGCCGTCCCGCGAGAAAACCAACATTGTGACCTCTGCGTAATGTATCGACCCAGATCAGCCTGCGCAGTGCGCACAGACTGATCCGGGGCCGACACATTCCGTCTCAGGGGGGGGGGATAGAAGTATACAGTAATGATTCCTGAATTAGAAAATCCACAGGAGCCGAAAAGCGTCTATCAGGGTAAACCTGCGCTGCATGCTTAAGCTGTTCCGGAACGATACTTTACGCAGAGTCCACAATGTTGGTTTTCTCGCGGGGCGGCTCACATGTTAAAACATCTCCAACTTGAGAAAAAACTCGAAATAGACAGATACTGATATCGATCATATGCTTGAAATCAACCTTTATTCATGTTATTATTGGTCATAACTTCTTACTGAACACCATAGTTATTGCAGTCTTTGATGTTGTTTGCATGGAAATTCCCAATCGAACTATATTCCCATTCACGAATTTAATATATTCATACATGCAACGTGTTTTGGTATTGTTTTGTTTTGTATTGCAACTGATAATTGCCTCATGGTCGAGTGATTATATAGCAAACGCTTCGAACAGAGGAGATCAGGACCTGTTGTCGTTGGCGCTCAGGTGTGTTGGGATCGGATTCGAATTGATGCCCGCGTTTCGTGATATTCTTACCTGTATTACTAGATACAAACTGTGGTTAATAAGTTTCAAGTTTATTCAAATGTCACCAGAAATGTGGTTAGTATAGCATACAGCAGTGAAACATACACAACAACACAACACAACATTGGTATGTACATGTTGCTCATATGTACAGTTTCATTTTAACACTTCATTGCATATGCACGCTTGTTTATTTGTACCTAAATGCATACCTGTATACATGCGTGTATCAATATGTACTACAGCAAGACACGAAATGCAAATTGAATTAAACATAATTACACATATTAAAGAAAGTGTTCAAGGTACTACGTGTGTTGCCTGTCGATTAGTCAGTAAGTCAACGCTTGGCGCACAGACGGACATAAGGTCGGAAAACCGATCAATTCATTGATTGGGGTTTAACGCCGTGTTTAACAATTTCTCAGTTATATCACGGCGGCCAGTTCACCTACTCATGTGTTTCCTGGTTTTCCCACACCAGTACTCCACACAACAATCTTCCCAAGCAACTGGCTTCTTTTCCACATAGACTAAGCCGATTGGTGGAAGACGAATGACGCATGTCGCAATGACTTTTGTCAAACGTCGGAAAGAAAGTTGGCCGAGCCGGGATTAGAACTCACGATACCTGGATTGACAGCCCGCGTCGTTACCGACTGAGCTACCGGGACTCGACGGACAACCGATCAATAGGTGTCACCAAGCCAGGGCAACTCTTTCAGCGCCAAATTGTTTAAAGTAGACTCTTCCATGTTCAAAATCGGGCGTCTCCATTTCTCATGTAATAAAGGTCTGGACTATTTTGATAACTAAAAGGCAAACAATGCTGATTTTAGGTGAGACAGCTCGTTACGAGCTGACTCGTCTGAATCAGTATTGTTTGCAAAAACCTCAATATTGCCTTTGGCGCTGAAAGAGTTAAAATGAATGATTTGTGAACATATGAGTCCATGGGATAAGATTCAATTTGGCTTTGGTGAACATTACAGATCCAGAGAAAAAACAACATTATGGCCTCTGCGTAATGTATCGATCCCGATCAGCCTGTGCAGTCCGCGCAGACTTATCTGGACCGACACATTCCGTCTTAGGGAGATAGATGTATAGAGTAATGATTTCTGAAACAGAAAATCCACAGGAGACGAGAAAAGTATTTCCGGATTAGCCTGCGCGGCATGCTTAGGCTGATCTGGGTCGATACTTTACGCAGAGTCCACACTGTTGGTTTTCTCACGGGACGGCTCAAATCTGAATATAGACCTACACTTTTATAGATTCTGATAAGGCTAAGCAGATGTACAACGTGATCTGAAACTTCACCATATATTAATGCATACTTGTACCTTTTCGAAATGAAGGATTCGTAAAATGTTACACGGGAATACATATATATGAATATATTGATTCAAATATAGAAATATAGATTCGTAAAATGTTAAACGGAATACATATATATGAATATATTGATTCAAATTTATAAATAAATAACGGTCTTAACAGTTTTTCTGCGGCAGACGACTCCGAACTCCGCTTCTGCAGCATACGGCTATTGCCAACACTGTCTATAAGGGTGAACATGCTCATGTTGTGCGGTTTTGTATTTGAGTATCGCGAGTGTTGTTTATCGTACTTCTTCAATGTGATTCCAAAATTATATGAACACGACTATATATTATGCATTTCTTTTCATATTTGGTCGCTATTCATAAAATATGGATGAAATGTGTGTTTTCTAGTTGGTTTATTACTTCGTTTTATAACATATTTCAGTTATATATTTACGAAAGAACGTCTATTAATGATATCTGAGTGATATGGTCCCTTGTCCAAACGCACTCCATCATGACCACAGCGATTCATACTGTGTAAGGGCTAGCTTGAGAGCGTTTTTCTGCAGCTGACGGCGTTTTGAAAACATGGCGACAAAATAAGAAATTGCTCAAAACGAGCAATTTCTCCTTTTTTTGTCACCATGTTTTCAACTGTATTCAATTATTGTACCTTCATTTAAGGGTCAATATCAAAAAATGCAGATTTTCCATATTTTCATGTCACTGTTGTATTTCGCTGTAAATGTTATTCTTTTAAAACATGATCCATGTGCCACGATACAAAGAATAACGCGTTTTTTCATTGACAGGCAAAAAGATACCGGTAAGTATCGGACATTTCTTGAAATCAGGTGAATGATACAGCACGACTGACTAATTAATGCTGTCAAAGGAAATCGAGTCTTTATTTGTTTGCGAATATTTTCATGAAATCGTTGGTTAACAGCTTAAAAGAGGTAAGTTTGACAACACTTGTATCTGTGTTTGTTACTTGGTATAAGTATCAATCAATAAAATTAATTTATAGTATGTCAAATCTTTAAAAATATAAGTGTACAATAGTGGTTTGTCAGTGGTGTAACCGTTTATTATGTGCGTAATGTATAAGTTACTTCCCTTATTGAAAGATGTTATTACTTACCGATCCCCTCTTACACAACTTCCTGTCAGCATGTTGATTATTTATGCAGACGATTTTTGAATTTCAAGCCTTTTAAAGTCATCGAGGTAATTATAGTTGCCGTAGTATTTTTTTAACAGGTCAATAGTGTAACCACATAAATTAATTCCATTATTTAAGATTCAGAAGTTGCTTGTTTTTTGTAATATTGCAAATGATGCAAAGATCACTTCAAAGGTTGAGCGTTGCCCGGGAGAAGTCATTATTCATGTAAACTGTAGTTTTAAGTTGAATATGTCATTGGTGTTACCGTCAATGGTGTTACCTACAAAAAAGTACCACCATTGACAGATTCGGTAACACCAATGACACTAAGGTATAGTATTAACATAATGTGGATTTAATTTTTAAACAATTCAAAAAGGTAAAGACCGTGATATCATATTTTGTTGGTATGTATTGGATTATTATTGTTTTTCATAGATATTCTGATAAACAATGTGTAAGTTAACCCAAATGTAATTTTCGGTAACTCCAATGACAGTGCAGGTTACACCAATGACAAATCATTGTTTTATTTTCTCTATATATGAGCCATTTCGATAACAAAAAATACAAGGTGGCATGATCGTAAAGTATCAATCCGAACCAGCCTTTCTAGTGCGCGCAGATTCATCCAGGCCGACATTTCCGCCTCTGGGGTATAGATATAAAGTATGATTCCTGATACAAAAATCTCCAGGAGGCGGAAAGTCTAGGCCGGGATTATCCTGCGCTGATGTATCAGGATTAAACCCTACACAGATGCCACATTGTTGGTATTTCTGTGGTGCTGTTCTTATATAATATGTGTACACTTTATCCACAAACTAAAGTACGAGTGCGTAACAATATCACCACGATAACTCAAACGTCGTGGCTGTACGAGTGTTTTGCCACGATAGCCCGAAACATGCAAAATAATTGTCAAGATACACAACGATCTGGTCTGCGACTTGCCACGATTTACAGACATCGGTCATGTCATCCTAGCACAAACTCATGGCAGTGTGACAGGGGCTTAATGCCTGAATGAGCTCGTCAACGATGTTGAGACCATTGCAAATGCTAATAAACGGCTAAAAAACTACAATTTAGAGTTAAAGTGGACAGTGTATATACATCAACGTTCGTAATTCTAAAGATACGCATTTTCCGCATTTATTAAAGAACATATTTTAAAAGGGTGTAGGAAGAGTTCAGCCAGCTATTAACGTGCAATCTGAACGTTTAGTAAATAAAAACACGGTCCAGCCTTCTACTGATACATAGGGATTTATGCTTTCAATTTGAAAGGGACCAACACATTCTTATTTGTTAAACAGTTAAATAGTTTCTCATTGATTGCAGGGTTTACCATGGCTTTAACTAATGCTGAAAAGCAAAGAAGATACCGAGAAAATAGAGACTCTGATCCAAACAGGAGAGCAGAATACCTCCGAAAGAAAGTAGAAAAGTACAGAATAGACCTTGATGTAGGCAACCGCATTCCAACTGGCCAGATGTCACAAAGGGGAAAGCGACAGCAAAGGAAAATATGGAAAGAACAACAGAAAGGGTATAGAAAAAGAAAAGGAGCACAGCCTGAACCACTCACACCTCTAACGTCCCCAAATCCTGCACCGTCTCATCAGCAGCTCTCAAGCGCTAGAGTCAGGATTCGATCGAAAGCCAAGTGTTACAGGGATAATGCAAAACTTAGGGAAGAACTGCATAAAGTAAATAGGACGAAACATATGTATATAAAGAGGTGGTTAAGAGAGAGAGAAATAAATAAATGCGACCATCCAGAAACACCTAAATCAAAGTCTAAGCGTTTGCTGCGAGGACTAAGAGTCAATCTGATACCAAAAGAGAAGAGAATTAGACAGAATCAAGTCAGAAAGACTCTGACCTTCCACTTTGCCCTAAAGGAAGCAATAAAAGAGAAATATATGAGTGGAAGTCACCGAGTAAAGAAAACCTTGGCTGAGATGGTTTTCAATGGGTGTGTTGCGAAAATATGGATTTCTCACAAAAATTCGCAGATATATAGGGATTCAGAATAAAGCAAATAGGAGTTGAGTATATAGCTTAAGTAAGAGGATTGAAAACAGTCTAATTGACTTCTTCGAGAGAGATGATATCAGCCAAAATACATCTGGAATAAAACAGACAGTCACAAGGAAAAAGATAAAGAAACAAAAACGAATTTTGAATTCCAGTCTCAAGGAACTACATTTTTGGAAGAAACTAAGACAAACATCAGAGATTGAAGCGAAGGGTGCGTAAGGTGCAGAGTTTCAAGTAAAAGGTGACATGATGTATGAAGATGAAGGTGGGGAGTTTGAAGTGAAGGGTGACATAGTGTGTGAAGATGAAGGTAAGGAGTTTGAAGTGAAGGGTGATACAATGTGTGAAGATGGCGATAATGAGTTTGAAGTAAAGGGTGACATAATGTGTGCAGATGAAGGTAAAGAGTTTGAAGTGAAGGGTGACACGGTATGCGAAGATGAAGGTAAGGAGTTTGAAGTGAAGGGAGACACAATGTGTGAAGATGGCGGTAAGGAGTTTGAAGTGAAAGTAAACACAGTGTGCGAAGATGGGGGTAAGGAGTTTGAACTGAAGGGTGACACAATGCGTGAAGATGGAGGTAAGGAGTTTGAAGTGAAAGTAAACACAGTGTGCGAAGATGGGGGTAAGGAGTTTGAACTGAAGGGTGATACAGTGTGCGAAGATGAAGGTAAGGAGTTTGAAGTGAGAGTAGACACAGTGTGCGAAGATGGAGGTGGGAAGTATGTACACAAGGGCGATGTGGGATGCGAAGATAGAGGCGGGGTGTCTGAAAATAGCGTTGAAAGGGGATTTGAAGATAGAGATGGGAAGTCTGAAAACAATGGCGAAAAGGGATGCAAATATATATGTGGGGATTCTGAAGGCAAGAGCGAAGATGGAAATAGGGAGTTTGAAAGCAAAATTAAAATGGTTTATAAAGAAACACAACACTTGTTACATAAATATGTCGTTGTTTTGTATGATGGTCTTCCATACCCTGGGTATGTCACTGACATAGATGAAGAAGATGTTTATGTCAGTTGCATGCACAGGGTTGGAAAGGATTAAATATCTTGCCATTTTTACTGGCCAAGAGCTGTACATGATGAGTGCTGGTACAGTCTGGATCAGGTTATGACCGTCATCGATGAGCCTGTATAGGTGGAATCAAAATACAAACCAGATGTGGAGTTCTGGAATATTATTTTCCAGCAATTAAAATCCGATTAACACATCTCTCGATGTGGATTATCTTGGACTGTGGAAAACGGTGCAGGACGTGATCAGCTTGCTCGTTATGAGCAATATTAACTCTTCCTAAACTGTTTTTCAAAAGCGCGGAAAATGTTGGTACTATCCAACAAATGATAGTAAGATTACAGCATACAAATACATGGAAGTTCAGTTTAATTGTTGTTTGTTTAATTAGTTTAAGATACATTGGTCTGCTACGATTTCAGTATTAGATAGGTCCAAGCAGTACCTTGTGTATACCTAAGATTACTTTTGTTTTTCAATTGTCGGAGTGGAAAACAATGCAAATACTGATAAGATCGCTCTTACGATCTCATCTAAATTTACATTCTTTTCAAAATCAACCATTTTGGTTCACGCTTGTAAGGGTTAAGATATACTAGGTGTGTATATTATACATATTCTATGTATGAATGTCTTACATGTCAGCTCTTCATACATATTATATGCATAATGTACACTAACTTTGAAATGAAACAGAAATAATGTCAGTGGTGTTACCGGGTAAGTCAGTGGTGTAACTGGTACACAACAAATGTTTCTTTTCACAAATAAATATCGAGAACATATTTCAAATTCCGACTTTCTTAGGAAAGATAAATATTATAATCCATTGTTACAGATACATTACGATATTAATTGTAATAGAGAGATATCTTTATTTGATTTTGTCATTGGTGTTACAATTCTTGTCCCTGGTGTTACACTTTTGTCATTGGTGTTACAGAATAAAAAATAAATATTTAATGGTTATTAGAACCGTTGTGCTCAGTCAGTCATTAAAATGAGAAACTCATAATTTGTTGAGTTTAATCATTAATAATTGAATTCTAGTAATATAAGAAATAATTACATATTTAGAAACGTAATATAGCCAATTGAATCTTTTTCTCATTTGTATATTTGTAAACTTAAATTTAATATGACGCAAGATTCCAATTTTATTTTATTTGGTCATAGAACAATAACATACCATACAGAACAAATTCCATTGCTGTTGCAGATAATATTTCCTTTCATTGTAGGAATTATTAAAATAATAGTTTTAGTAACACCAAGGACAAATATGTTAAGCAACCTTTTTTAGATAAATATATTTTTTTGTTAAAGATACCTTATGTTTGCATATTGTGTTAACATGAAGTTGAATGTTAAATGTTCTCGTTAACTGCAATTAAAAGGTTGAGTTAAACATTCATTTCTTCTATTTTCATCAGCTCTAAAAGTCTGCATTTTTTTATATTGACCCTTAAAGGGAATTTCTAAAAAAAAAAAAAACGAGTATGTTTTCAAAGTCGTCTGCTGCAGAGTTGTCGTATGTGGGAAACGGTTAAGGTCTTCTTCTCTAATAAAAACAAAACCCTAACCATGTTTTCCCCCAAAAGTCGACCTTATAAAACGGCGGTAAAACAGATGGATCATCTGGCCAACTGGTTACACATGCTACCGAAATACCCCAGCGAGACTAAAACATCGCACAATGGCCAAACCAACACTCATTGTAGGGCGCACCGAGTGTTAAAACTGAAATGTTTTACGCTATTTAAAACTCGCCAAGTCCCCCGGTACGACTCTTTATAGAGGCATTATACATACATTATGAAATATGGTAATCCACGGGTTTGAAGTCAGCCGTCATATGTCAAATGGAATTAGAACAAATGATTGATTAGACGACGACAACAACAACAGGAGAAGCAGCAGCATTAAAGGATTACTAAGCGGCACAACGTCGCTTCAGTAGTTATTTTGAAAATTGGTTCGTTTGTTTGTTTGTATGGTGTTTAATGCAGCTTTCAACACGTTTGCAGTTATATCATGGCGTTACATTGGTAGGTGTAGGTCATAATGCTAACCCTACAATCATGAGCACAGGTGCCAGTCTCGTTTAAAATCTAAAAATAGCATTTGACAATATATTGACAAATGCTATTTTAAGATTTTAATCGAGACTGACACTTGTGATCCTGAGCGCCATGGAGGGAAAGCCATTACTACTATCTTTAAAGTACCTTGCAATTTGGTGCCCGTGTCCTTGTTGTAGAGACGTCCTGGTACCCCAAATACTCTAAAAAACTATTTAAGCGTCGATCTGCGAAAACCAACCAGCAGTTATTTTTAAAATTAGATTGCTTTGTTTGTTTTGTGTATTAGGCGGCGTTCAATACTTTTGCTGTTTATATCAAGGCGGTTCCTGGGTAATGTAACACTATTATGTTCCAGCGAGTACGTCGTAATGCTTACCCTACATTCCTGAGCGCCAAGGAGGGAAAAGCCATTACTTCCATGTATGAAGTATTTTGAAATATACATGTATTTCGCTTATCCTTGTTGTAGAATCGTCCTGATATCCCAACTAGTCTTAAAAATAATATGAGCGGTGCTGTGTGGAAATCAACATTAACGTAAGAATTACAAGTGTTGAAGAAATATCTGCCTGTGCCTTCATGCCAAAGGATCCAAATGCATATTGCTTTACAGACGTATCAAATCTCATTGAATGAGACAACAAAAATAATATCGAAGTACGTATACCTATAAGATTGAGACGTATCTTGAAACATATGACTACACACTGGTTGCAAAGGCCGTAAGGTTGGTTTTCGCAGAGCACCTCTCATTTATTTTGAAATTATTAAAGGGAGTTAACCAATCAAGTTGCTTATTTAGATAAACCTATCCCAGAGGTCGTTATCTTGTTGCCAATTCTAACCACAGGTGCCAGTCTCGTTTAAAATCTAAAAATAGCATTTGACTGTATATTGAATAATATATAGTCAAATGCTATTTTTAGATTTTA
This sequence comes from Serripes groenlandicus, assembly GCA_031761405.1. Taxonomy (NCBI): domain Eukaryota; kingdom Metazoa; phylum Mollusca; class Bivalvia; order Cardiida; family Cardiidae; genus Serripes; species Serripes groenlandicus. Next base: position 85,893,445 of record JASEVX010000003.1, read on the forward strand.
AACGAGACTGGCACCTGTGATTCTAACAGTTATTTATCTAAACATATTTCTGTCTAAAAGTTCGGCTGTACTTTTAATTTGAAAAGTATGTCTGTATTTCGTTTTTCTTTAACAAAACTAAAAAGGCATGATATCATTCCAGTCCGACGTATCTGCTCACAACGGGCAAATTGTCGTTTGCAATAATCGATATGTTTCTTGATCTTCAAAATATATGTAATTTTTCTGTCCGAAATTCGGTATATGAAAGGGAAGGCATTTGTTTTATCATTTCCCTGCAGCAGACGATTTCAAAAACATTTATTTGAATTATAAAAATATATATCAATGAAGATCCAGTGTGACAAAAAGAGAAATTGCTCATTTTAAGCGATTTCACCTTTTGCAAAAATGTTGTTCAAATGTCATCTGCTGCATAGAAGTAGGAAAGCGTCTATAAAGGGCGAGTCCACTGTTAAATAGCGCGACCATCAAGAATCGATGGCCATAAGATGCTTCCATAGTTCTGACAGCGGTAACGGTATAATAGGCTCCCAGGGTGAAGTCGGTATCTCAAAGGTTAATGCATTCATCAGTGACATTTCACATCAATATACTCGGCGAAAGTTTAACTCTTTCAGCGCCAAAGGCAATATTCGGGTTTTTGCAAACAATACTGATTCAGGCGAGTCAGCTCGTAACGAGCTGTCTCACCTGAAATCTGCATTGTTTGCCTTTGAGTTATCAAAATTGTTCACAATTGTAATATATGAGAAAATGGAGACGCCCGATTTTGAACATGGAAGAGTCTACTTTAAACAATTCGGCGCTGAAAGAGTTAAAAAAAACCAACTACTGACGGTCTATGTGTGTGTACTTTTGGGTGTACGTTCAGCTCGATTTGGGCATATATAGGGCTTTAACCCTTGCCCACATACAGACGTATTCTGACGCATCTGCATAATACGTCATTTGAAAACATTGTGACAAAAAGAATAACATTGCTTCTTATTAATGAATTCATTGGTTACGTTTCACAAGAACTTGATCACTATGACCAATGTATCCTTTTGTCACAATGTTTTCAACTGTATTCAATAACTAAACTTACATTTATTGACATATTTACGTATGATTACCAAGATGTTCACACAGTCGTCTGTTACAGATATATCGTATAATAATAATAATAATAATAATAATAATAATAATAATATCTTTATTTTTTGAAGGTAACATCTAAGACACATACAGACAATTTAACAATGGCTATACATATCTTATTTTCATATGGCCTTCAATGATATAACACACACACAAACATTACATTTAACAACATGCAGATTTCAATGATAAATTATGGCATGAAGTACAAATATAATTAATTTTCAATCATGTTAAGACAGACACTCCAACTACTCCAAACACAATTCTTTTTACATAATATCGGCAAGTAATCAAGATAGTGTTAGTATGGAACCTTTTCCTATGATGTGGGAAAGGATTAATTATCTTAAATTTAAACTGTTCTTGATAAACATTTCAATATGATACGTTCATAAATAGAAATATTCTTTAAAATGCCTAGATTTATTCAAAGTCGTCTGTTACAGATTTATCGTATATGGGAAAGATTAATTATCTTAAATTCAAACTGTTCTTGATAACCATTGATTTTCAATATAATACGTTCATAAATAGAAATATTTAATATAATGCCTAGATGTATTCGAAGTCGCCTGCTACAGATTTGTTGTATGTGGGAAAGGGTTAAATAGTGTTGTAAGCTACATTAGTTCGAATATGTTTTAAAAGGTTACCAAAATGAATATGGAAATAAATAAACAAATAATTAAATATACGATATAGAACTAAATAACTCTACATGTACTTGCTTTTTTAATTCAGGTCAAACTACGCCAAATACATCCGCGGTCAGCCAAATAGTCCATAACAAATACTTTGTTTACATAGAAATCAGTGTATACCGTCACCAGAATGCATTGAATATATGACATCGAGTTTAAATTCATTGTAAATGTATATAGGATGCACTGGAAAATGATTGATTTGATCATTGTAGTATTTTGACATTGTTTGAAAGTGAAAGTAGAGAATGCTTAACACCGGTTTTGTCCGGGCCCAATTTGGTCCAAAATGACGGTACCCATTTTCGCCTAGTGAATTCTTTCTTGCATAATGCACCCCCCCCCCCCCCCCCCCCCCCCCACCCATTTATTTTCTTTGAATTGTTTTAAAGCTTAGAGGTAACTCTTTTCAATGATATATGGTGTTCTACATGAGACACGCTTAGAAAGTGTGACAATTGAGGACTGAAACAGGTCGATTTACATGGAAACAAAGTAGGAATTTATTTGGTGTATTCTAACATTCATATAATTGAAACCTGGCTTAGTTTGAAACATTATTTACTTTAGATAATAATGTGCTGTAAAATTATTGTTTGCAGGTGAAGTTATTTACACATACTATCAATTTAAATAAGATTAAATGCTATAGATGATATGTTGACGTAGTCTTTGACATATAAATGATTATTATATCTTCATAATTTTCAAACGTATATTTAATATGTGATGTCTTTTTAATATCATTGTTAATGTATTTATCGAGAAATTCGTAAATACTTTAAGAACTCGATACTGAACCATTTAAACAAAATCCCGTTAACATCCCGTTGAAAATAGTTTTAATATGGAAATAAAATCGTAATTGCATTGCATCAGGAAACCATGGTCGTTCGAAAACGTAATCTGTTCGGAGTTCTTGAAAATTTCTTTAGAACTTAAATGTAACCGCAAAATTAGACGCTAATATAATTCCAATTAACACTTTACAATATAACTAAGAAATGGTTTGGCCTTTGTCGTAACAATTGCAAATTAATTTGTGATACTCGTAATTGGAATGATTCCTAACATGTAATTATTTCAATAGACATCCTTAACATTTCATGCTGCTTTTTTCGTGTCGTTTTTATTTTTTCTGAGTATATATACTGAAGTTAAATGTTATTGTCTTATGTATTTTTCTTTTCTATTTTTTATAACTCCGTTTTCAGCATTATTTCAGTCATATCACGGCGACGCGACAGTTCACTTATTCATGATCCCTGGGTAAACAAAACAGTACTAGGCTAGGAAATATGCCTTGCCCAAGGGCACTCCACCATATGTTTCGTGATGCGACTGGTGATCGAACACGGGACACCCATTTCAAATCCCCTACACTAAACACTCGACCACGGCGGATTCCTATTTTATGATGTAACTAGCATAGTTAGTAGGCACAATGGGAGAGTATTCTTGGCTAATTGAGTATCATTCTAAAAAATAGCCGTTCCACGAGAAAACCAACAGTATGGTATCTGCGTAATGTATCGACCCAGATCAGCCTGCGCAGTCCGCGCAGCCTAATCCGGGCCGACTCATTCCGTCTCTTGGGGATAGAGGTATAGAGTAATGATTCGTGAAACAGAAAATCCACAGGAGGCGAAAAGTGTCTGTCCGGTATGATTAGGCTGGGTCGATACTTTACGCAGAGTCCACAATGCTGGTTTTCTCGTGGGAGGGCTCAAATAATTACTATTAATAGCAGTAGTATTATACAGTGGACGTCCGAGGAAGTCAAATGGGACCCATACACTATTTCGAGGGATCTCTCTATCTATGCTAAATTCATTTATGTATCTTAAGCGTAGGAATTCATTTATACTAATATATACAAGAGAAAGTTGATGCAACGCATCAATGTCGCCGGAAATCCATACTGCAGTTATGAACATTATAGGAGTTGTAAAAACAGTTATTAACTGCGGGGCATATTGGAACATCAGGGGTGGGGTCAAGTGAAAATGTATCATTACTTGCATTTTTTTTTGTCAACAAAGTGAATGTCTTTCATTGAAATATAATTGAAGCATTTCATTGTTTATATCCAATCTCCATTCTAAGGTAGGTTGACCATACACACAGCCAACTAATTATTGATCATAAACAGTTATGGAAATGAGTAATCTTGCCAATCATTAGTCTTAGTATGTATACTGTGCTTTCATTTAGGCATACTTATAAGATTTGTGAATTCCACATACACTTTTCAAGATGTTTGTCAGGATATTTAAATTCTATTATTTTTCAATAAAACCACAAAACAGACAATTTAGGATTTGCATGCAATAGCACGTCATTTTACCTTCCCCCTGTTAAAGTGAACATTGGACACCTTTGCAGCAATCTACTTTTAAAACAATGAGAAAAGGGTTAAATTGCTGAAGACATGAGTTTTCTCTTTTTTTCAAAATGATATTAACTTGGCATCCTAATTATATCGTACTTTGACAAATGTTAAAATGTAGTCCATTATATTTATAAAGTAGACCACCCTCGAGATGAAATATCAGCTAAACAGTTAAATTTTATTGAAATTGTTGTATAATTTCAAACTTAATTTCGAACTTAAACTGAACCATACATGTTAATTTATTGCAATTCTTTCCTTCCTTTTTTATAATGAAAATAACAAAATACTCAAATAAAATTATATTATATTGAGCGCCCTTGTGTCAATGATGCATAACAATATACAGAACGCAAGCAAAATGCCTGTAGGGAATCTTATGACACATTTAAAAGTGTCAAGGACGAAATAATTGTGTACGAAAGACACGATTCGTAAACCATTCTTCTTCACATAGTTGTCGTTCTTTACACTCTCTTTATAGGTAGAGAGTGTTCATTAAAAATCATATTTCTATGAAAACCAGTTTTATCTCAGTTCGTTCTTTTATTCATTTGTTTCGAACAAATACACATCTTAAATCACCTATAATTTTGACTATATTTTTAAGTGAGTGTAAAGAACGGCTCTCTGCAAATGGAGATTGATCTACGCAGTCGGTATTCGCTAGTCACGTGATCAACAGTTTTAGCTTAGAAACAGTTCATATTTAAGCTATATATGGATAAACAATATTAAATGAATTTTTCACAAACCAAGACATCTCTTTGAACATGAAAATAACATTCAGTAAGTTAAAATTGCTATTAAAAGGAGAATTTGATGTGATTTTTATCTCGATATTGACACATAACAGTCTCCAGCATGTCTAACAGGGACTCTTTCTTCTTAGTAAATAAGACAAAAAAACATAAATGCGAGTCAAAATAAAGAAACTGCAAATACTTAAAACATCGGATTATTTATTTCATTTTAGATGTGTCATAACTTAGTGTTTTTAAACAAACACAATTGTAATATGTTCAAGACATTTAAAAAAAAAGAAATTCTAATAATAACTCGTCCTCCCATGTCATTTCCGATAAGCTATTAAAAATATAAGTCGCGGGCTTCTGCCCGGCGACTAATTATGAATTATAAACCGCCTCGGTGGTGTAGTGGTGGAGCGATTGACCCTTGTGCGGGATAGGTCGATTGTTCGGTCCCCGGCCGAGTCATATCAAATACTTTAAAAATGGTAGTCATGGCTACCCTCCTTGGCGCTCAGGGTTGCGGGGTTAGCATTACGACTGACTGACCAGTGTCAGGATAAATGGACCAGTAGTACTGGTAACTTACCAAGGAAACGCCGTGACAAATTGTTACATGCGATCAATGTAAACCAGTGATATAGCTTAAAATTGTTGATAGCCTCGCAAAATGCCAAACATAGAAACCAATGGCCAGTATTAGCTTTCATTTATATGTAACAACGTATCCCTTACTCATGCCACAATGTTTTCAAAAGTTGTCTACTTCAGAGGCGTCAGAAAGCGTCTGTATGAGGGAAAGGGTTAACAGTCGTGTTCAACAGAATACGGGTGAAAGATGTGACAACCTACATTCCAACTTTATTGGTTTATTCCACGATCGATTCAAAAACATATGTCTCGGTCATGTGTTTAGCCATTTTAATCCATACTGACGTATTATGACGTATATGCAGCAGACGACTTTTGCAAACAGTGTTGCAAAATGAGAAATTAATCAAATAATAATCTTTTTAAATCAATTCTGTAATTAATACAAAAATGAACAGTTTCCATATTTTTGTTTTTACGTTTTCAAAATCGTCTGCTGTAGTTTTGTCGTATATGAGCAACGAAGATTGATTGATTGGGGTTAAATGCAGAATTAAAATTTTACAGTCATATCACGGCAGCCAGTTCACATTGTCGTGTGTTTCCTGGCTTTCTCACATCAGTACTCAATACAGCAGACTTCCCAAGCAACTGGTTGCTTTTTTCCACATATATACTGTAATCCAATTGGTGGAAGACGAATGACGCTTGTAACGTATGTTTTTTTCAAACGTCGGAAAAAATGTTTGTTGAGCTGGGGTTCGAACTCACAACCCCTGGATTAACAGCCCGCATCCATACCGACTGATCTATCTGGGCTCGGCATGTGCGTAAGGGTGAAACTTTTTAATTTGGCGACGATTATGAACCAAGATCTTACAACACGTGTCATTTGAGCGATGGTGTTTTGTGAAAAACATAATTATTATAATTGTGGGAAAAAATGTCTGTGCTTCCATACTAAAGAATTCAAGTAGATACTGGTTAACAGAAGTTTTCCTGAAAACAATCTTTGACTATTTGACGAACAGTTCAGAGCCAATGATGTCCTGTCTGACCTGAATCAACTCTTGTAGCACCTGCATTGCCAATGGTTTTCGCAAAGTGAAACTCAATTATGTTGCTACAAGTATGCATACGCCGTCCGAGTGTGTTGGCATATTCAAAATTTAGGATTCCGCTTTCTCTGGGAATCGATTGATTTGATTGGGCGGAGTTAAACTCTTTTTTCAAACGGTATTTCAGTTATACTCTGGCGGTCTGTTCTCTCAACATGCTTTTCGACAGCGGCGTAGCTCCCTTTAGGCACTGTAGGCACGTGCCTACACATTTTTTCTAAACATGCCCCAAAATGCAGCTGCGGCGATACACATCTACGTAATGTATCGACCAGATCAGCCTGCGCTGTCCGCGCAGACTGACCCGGCCGACACATTCCGTCTAAGGGAAGAAAGTGATTCGTGAAACAGAAAATCAACAGGAGGCGAAATGTGTCTATCCGGGTAGGCCTGTGTGGCATGCTTATGCTGATCGGGTACGATACTTTACGCAATGTTGATTTTCTCACGAGACGGCCTACACATTGATTATTGCAAAGCTACGCCCCTGTTCGGCGCCAGTACTCCACAGCCATAGTCTTCTCAGATAACTGGCTACCTTCCCACATAGACTATCAAGCTCATTGGTGGACGACGAATGACATTTGTTAATCGTCACAACAAAATCCAATAATCGAACCGGGTTTCAAACCTGCGATCTCTAAAGTAATAGCCCTCGTCGTTGCCTTGCCGACTGAGCTATCGGTACTGGACACACGGTAATCGAACTCGGAACCTTTTGACCGTGAGGTCCTCGTTTAAACACTTTCTGAAATTTTTGATCCACCGAAGATAGGCTTTCCATTTCAGAAATGTGTATTCCTTAGGACATGTCCTTTCAAGTTATGCCAGTATAACCGATGTTGTAATATTGACCTTGACATTTGACCTTCTTATAAAATACATATTCACCATTGCGTGTTTTGTTTCTGCCAGAGGACATGTGTTGTTCACAAACACATATTGTATTTGTATATGGTAGAGCTTTTGAAAATTGAATACTGACATGCGATGGTTTGGTAAGATCCAATTAAATTACTCGCTATTTAGGACAGGGCGATTCAGGGTAGCTAGAGCGTAAGCGAACGTATTGTTCGTCCCACGATCGGTTCGTACCTATCGCGCTCTTCACTGTTTACTGGGACTGCTCGCGGAGTTTAATTTCGAATAATTCAACTCGCACGACGGGTTTCTCTTCATGGGGTAATGCAAATGATATAATTATGGAAACCAATTGATTTATTTTATCCCTTTTTTCTCATTCCCATGACCGTTGGTTTACTCACAAGAGTCACTTCCCAGCCAGGAAAACGTTGTGAAGAAAGAATGCAGTGCTCTCAATCTAGCAGTCTTTGACAATATTTTCAATTAAACACAAACATGTCAAAACTTACCCGAATCTTCATTTTTCAACAACAGTGTTATCTATATATATTTATCTGTATGTTGGATCAAGTGCTCTTAACCCTTTTCCACGTACAATAAATCTGCAGGAGACGACTTTGAACGTATCTAGGCAAACACATGAAACATCTCTTTATATGAAAGTATAAGTATTCAATATGGTTTAAAACATTGCGGCAAAAGGACAATCTTTTTTTGGATTCATCTACTGTAAAGGCGTCTGAAAGCGTATACAAATGGGAAAGGGTTAAACATATTGAAAAAGGGTGGATTGTCAAGCGTATGTTTGTATTGAGAATAAGCATATGGTTATGGATAAAAACCATTAGAAATGGGATTTTTTATGGATGACTGCAAAGAGATAGCAGCCCCTTTCCCCCCGATTTATAACCTCAAACATATGGTAACAATTACGGCTCTTGGGTTTTCATTATAATAATTCTGTCCACCGGCAGTTTTATAAAAAAAAAAAAAAATGTTTTCAGTATCATGATTGCTATTTTTCACATATCATTCGATTCGATTGGATAAAAATGGTCGATAATTTGTCTGAACCTAGCAAACGAGTTTGAAAAAGAAAATAAATCCAGGCAGAAATATAAAACGGCAAGTCGTCTGCTGTAGATGCTTCATTTTGGAGAGGGCTAGTTAAATGGAGTTTAATAGAAACTAAAGTAACATATATTTTGTTGACGTTGACGTTGAAACATATCAGAAATGAGCCGTCCCGCGAGAACACCAACATTATGGCATCTGCGTAATGTATCGACACAGATCAGCATAGGCAGTCCGCGCAGACTGATCCGGTCCGACACATTCCGTCTCAGGTATAGAAAAATGATTCATGAAACAGAAAATATACAGGAGGCGTTAAGTGTCTATCCGGGTAAGCCTGCGCGGCATGCTTAGGCTGATCCGGGTCGATACTTTACACAGAGTCCACAATGTTGATTTTCTCGCGGGGCGGCTCAAACGTCTTTCATGCATATTTCGATTAATCTACTGAACTGTACATAATTATATTAATAGATCACTGGAGAATTGTGTTTTACGCTGCTTTCACCAGTTCTTCAGTTTGATGGGTAATTTACCAGTAGTGCTGGTTAGTGTATCCTGACACCAGCGCAACAGTCGAACGAGCTGCTTTCCCCAAAAGCATGAGTCCAAAAGTGGGAAGCAACTACTACCATTTTTAAAGAAGTTGGTGCGACCGACCCGTTCTCCCGCTCTCATGGCGGTAGCGACCAATGCCGTCATTGTGGTGAAAATCTTGAAAATAAAAAAAAGGAATTGCTTAACTCTTTCCCGCATACAACAAACTGCAGCAGATGCCATTGCGTAAAACATGTTGGCCAAAAAGAAATTAACATGTTGGCCAAAAGGAAATTTAATCCCAATAAATTAGAGTTTAAATATTAAATAGAGTTGAAAACATTGCGACAAAACGAGCAATTGTTCTCTATGAGCCATTTCTCCTTTTGCCACACTGTTTCCAGAAGTCATCTGCTGCAGAGGCGTTAACATACTTCTGTATGAGGGAAATGATTGATATGAAATTGATTCTGACATTGCATGGAAAATCTCTTACGAAATGAAAACATGATTAAAAGGCGGTAAATCTTCCAATTATTTTGCACTAAAAATGCGTCTGCATGTCAATAAAGAGTCAATATATAATGGTATTTACATGTATATTCTTGTGACCGTATTTATTTAATAAACGTTTACATAGTTATATTTTATGTGACGGGTTACATGTACATGTATTTTGCATAAGTCAATGCATTTCTGGTCTGTTCATACTAACCGAAGTCTTGAAAAGGCACACCCCCTTATAAGCACAGGTGCCAGTCTCGTTTAAAAATCTAAAAATAGCATTTGACTATATATTGTCAATATATATAGTCAAATGCTATTTTTAGATTTTAAACGAGACTGGCACCTGTGCCTATACAGGGACTCTGAGCAATGATCTTCATCCTGAATTACTTACACCTTTTTAAGGCGAGTCGAGGTCTTGTTGAATATACGTACATCACTCGTACGTACATACATCATCCCTTGTGAGTAACACAATCGTAACGCCCTTTTGTCTTAATATTGAGTTATCATTGTGTTGCGCCCATGTGTAAACGATATATAAAATTCTAAAAAAACTAAAGGATTTATTGACAAACAATTTAGAAGTGCATCACAACTGGACATACTAATTGGGGACATTAGTGATGATTATATTATCTCCCTTGTCAGATAAAGACCAAGGAAGACCAAATAGTTGGTAGGTCCTTTTAGTTGGAATCCTTTGTCTTTATCGCTATTTCGCAATGAGATATTGCAATTACTCTGTACACATTAATCATAAATGTGTTAATTAAAGTGATGATTCAAAAGAGAAAATTTACATAGCAGTGTTTAAAGAAAACAAATGTGGAATTACTGTTTCAATCTAATAACAGTTGGCCAAGAAAATGCAATTATAAGTGCACCATCCAGTGCAAAGAAACCAATGATAAAAACAGAGGAAACCAAATGATAGGACCTAGCTAGATGTAGAGAGTATTAAAGGGAGATAACTGACGGATGTCTCCCATTGAACTTAAAGTGTAATTAAAAAACGAGGATGCATTACGACCCCGAATTGCAAGACACATTTGAATACGAGTCGCGAAAACGAAATGGTGACTATTTACGTCTCTGTTTCGATAACAAAACAGTAATTTCGGTTTGCTCGTTGCGTAGCTAAATTTATAATTACGCTATGTGCACAGCACTTCTTTGGTACCGCAAAATTAATAAAAAAAATTGACAATAATATATGAGACGTGTCTGGTGATCTCATTGAGTCTTCAGTTTGCAATCGTTTAAGGTCACAATACACTAAATAAATTCCTTCTTTGTTTCCATGTAAGTCAACCAGTTTCAACCCTCAATTGTCACACTTTCTAAGCGTTTTACAGTTAGAACACCCTTTGTCATTGAAAGGAATAACATGTAGGCTTTAAAAAAAAAAAAAAAAGAACATATAAGGGGTGGGGTCATGTATTATGCGAGAAAGAATTCACCCCGCGAGGACGATTACCGTACTTTTGAACGAAATCAGGCTGGGACGAAACAGGGTTTTTACATACTCTACTTTTGCCTTAAAACAAGGTAAAACTATTAAGAATTATCAAATCGAACCTTAACATATTTACAATGAATGTGTACTCAATGCCATAAATTCAATGCATTCTGGTGAAGGTATATACACTAATTTATATGCAAACAATGTTTTTTTAGGGACTTTTTGGCTTCATTGCCACGAATGTATTTAGCTAATTCAACCTAAATATAACTATGTCGTATATCAAGTGGGTCGTAATTTGAAGTGTTTTAGTCTTAGGTTGCATCACACCAGTACTCCACACAGCAGACGTTCCAAGCAGCTGGCTGCTTTTCCACATAGACTGTTAGCACATTGGACGAAGACGAATAACGCTTGTCACAGTGACTTTTGTCAAACGTCGGAAAGAATGTTTACCGAGATGGGGTTCAAAAACACAACCTACCGGGGCTCGGCGTAGTCTCTACTTTACGCATGTAACCCTTTCCCTCATATAGACGCTTTCTGACGCCTCTGCAGCAGACGGTTTTTTGAAAACATAGTGACAAAAGAAGAAATTGCACAAAACGTGCAATTTCTCCTTTTGCCACAATGTTTTCCACTTTTTGTCATAGGTAATCCATTCAATTATAGAGATTTTCTATTTTTTGACAAAATACGTTCAAAGTCGACTGCTGCAGAATTGCCGTATGACGGAAAGGGTTAAAATAGTTAATTCCTATAAACACGAAGTAAGTAAACTACGCGTTATTCATAAACAACAGGGCCAATATGGCCCTATATCGATCACCTGACTGATGGTATAGTAGCATATGTGTAATTGTTAATATCGGGCGAAATTTGATCAAGAGCGTGAATGAAACTGCAAGTAGTAGACACTGTAAATTGAATAGCTTAATATGTGAGTAAGGCATTAAATATTTTAACAATTTTGACAGAGGACCACCATACGAACAGTCTTGAAGTTTGGTCCAGTGGTCCAGTAGGAGATGTTGTTAGAAGCTAACATTTTTTCTGATACCGCTTTTCTGATACCGCTTGGTGACAATGTTTTTCAACCGATGAATATGACTTAAAGAAAATCATGTAGAGGGGTCACTGAATAAACATTTCTGCTAAATTATAATGAAATCAGACAATCACTTGAATAAGAATGGAAGTTCATTTTGTCCATTTTCTGATTCCGCCTGGCCGCCATGCAATATAACTCGAACATGGTTGTTTAATTAACCCTTTCCCTCATACGACAATTCTGCAGCAGACGACTTTGAACATATTTTGTCAAAACATAGAAAATCTCCATAATTGAATGGATAACCTATGACTAAAAGTGGAAAACATTGTGGCAAAAGGAGAAATTGCACGTTTTGTGCAATTTCTTCTTTTGTCACTATGTTTTCAAAAAGCAGTCTGCTGCAGAGGCGTCAGAAAGCGTCTATATGAGGGAAAGGGATAGAGTCAACCAAGCAACATGTTTTACACATTATCATGGAATCAGACAAGAGGATAAAAAAGGAGAAGAATTCTAAAGTTTATTCATTGCCCCCTTTCAGATACCGCAGCAGCCAAAGTTCTACGTGGAATATAACCTTTGAACAAAGAGGACCGGTAAGGAAACATTCCTGTGTAATATAGCTAAAACTGGTTAATTGCTTAACCCTTTCCCTCATACGTCAATTCTGCAGCAGACTAATTTGAATATATTTTGTCAAAAAATAGAAAATCTCTATAATTGAATGGATAACCTATGACTGAAAGTGGATAACATTGTGGCAAAAGGAGAAATTGCTCGTTTTGAGCAATTTATTCTTTTGTCACTATGTTTTCAAAAAGCCTTCTGCTGCAGAGGCGTCAGAAAGCGTCTATATGAGGGAAAGGGTTAAGGAAAAGATGTATTTTAAACTTAAAGTTTAATTAAGCCATTTTCTGATACCGCTTGGCGGCTATAAATTATGCTGAAGGTCACCGAAGAAAGATTTTCACTAAAATATCATACGAGTGGAATGTTTAAGCTTAGTCATTGTGTCCCTTTTCTGATGCCACAGCAACCTAAGTTTTCTATATAATTTGTATGTTTGAACAATTTTGAAAGAGGACCAATCAAAGGAACATGTCTGTAAATGTTGGCTGAAATTGGTCTAGTGGTTTAAGATAAGTTGTCGTTTGAAACAAAATGTTTACGACGGACAGGGAGTGATCAGAATACATCCCGATGAGTCTGCGGCCCAGGTTAATTTAACATAAAACAATATCAAGAACTATTACTACTTTAGCGCTTAATAGCGACACAGAGAGAAGAAAGTACGTACAGTCAAACCTGTGCTGAAGACCACCTTTGTTGAGCAATATCCTGTCTTTAGCAACCACACTTTTAATTTCCCAAACACTAATTTTATGTTACTGTTATTAACGACCAACTGTGAATAAAGACCAGCCAGATTGTTTTCTTCACATGGGTGGTCTTTAAACACAGGTTGGACTTTAACTAAATAATAAGATACAGAACAATGTAAATAGTTGCATAATGTCATTTTAACAGTCTCCTGCATCTGTGTCGCATTTGAGCCGCGTCTGTCGAGGATGGGTCTGATTTCGAACAGCGAAGACACAGGCGAGTCTGTGCATTCGCGCAATATCCTTCACTCCTCGCGTCTATGTAGTAATCAGTATAGACATTTATTAACCCTTTGATACAGAATTAGAATTAAAACCGCTGAGACACTGCATATCTATCTTCACGGGATGCGAAAAGGAGGTTGTGACAAGTCCCCAAATCGTCAGACGCGAATTATTTCGTATATGATAAGAGCATAGACATTTTGAGGATATGAATTACCATTTTCGATTAATTAAAACAAACCAAGATCATTGGTCTTTATACAAACTTTATAATTCCAAAGAAACGCACACAAGTGCCGTGCAAGATGTTCTTGCTCTACAGTGTATTTAACACTGTCCCATATATAACAAATCTGCAGCAGACAACTTTGAAACAACGGATATCCTATATATATTGGATATAAAACTATAATTATTAAAGACAGTTGAAAACATTGTGACCAAATGAGAAATTGCTCTTATTTTCCCAAAACGCTTTCAAAAGTCGCCTCGTGTAGATGTTTCTGCCTATGAGAACGGGTTAAATCACATTAAGCAGTATAAGGATGCAACCTACGCACTGGTAAACACACAGAAATATCAAGTCAAAATTATAGAAACAAATACAGACCATTAAAATGAAATAAATCAACAGAAATTAACCACATTTATAACATCAGAAGCACATATCCCACAACGTAAGAGATTTATGACTACAATGACGATGCAAAAACGTGCTTATGATATGAAATACACCGTCATAAGCCTTTACTCAGTAGTTTCTACGTGGCACAGAAGTTTACGTAACGCGGGGGTATTTTTGAGGGTCCAATACGTCGACGTTTTTTTTTCTTGACGAAGAAAATGTAACTTTTATTAGAAAATTGGAAATGTTATTTTGGAAGAGCTAAAATGTCACAATACACCAAATAAATTATTTCCTTGTTTCAGTGTAATTCAACCAGATTCAAGAGCTACAAGGTAACAATACACCAAATACCTTCTTTGTTTCCATGTAATTCAACCAGGTTCAACGCTCAATTGTCACACTTTCTAAGCGTTTTACAGGTAGAACACCCTATATATACCTCTAAGCTTTAAAATAATCCAAAGAACATGGGGGTTCATGTATTATACAATAATTAATTTATCCCGCGAAGATGGTTACCGTCATTTAGGACGAAATCGGGCTGGGACGAAGCTGGATTATCAAATACTGTACTGTCACCTTCAAACAATGTTAACAAAATAAAAATAAAAAGAGATCAAATTAAACATTTCCAGTGCATCCTAAACATATTTAAAATGTATTTAAACTCAATGTCATGCATTCTGGTGAGAGGTTACACTCATTATTAAGCAAACAAAGGTTATTTTAGGGACTTTTTGGTAGATCAGCATGGCCGAGGATGAATTTGGCGTATTTTGACCCAAGATATCTTGAGAAAAGCAAGAACTGCTCTTGTTTAAGCAAATATCTCCTTTCCTAAAGTAGGTTTAACATATGTGTGCTGGAGAGGCGTCAAAATGCGTATATATCAGATAAAAGATGACATTACGAACGATCGTATTAATAGGGTTGTAAATTTAGAAAATGGCCCTGCCATGCAGACATATCAGTCATTTCTATGATGTTCGCGGCAAATAAATGAATATTAAATAAAATGCAATATGAGTTTAATCAATCCGCACCAATAGTGCCTATTAAACAAAACATAAAACAGTCCTGAAGATTTACGAGAGAAAAAGAGAGTTTATGATTGGATCAAATGACGTAATTATGATTAAACAAAGTAAAATATTATCCACAATAATTATGCTTAATTTATATATCGTACAACTATCTTAACTCTTCCCCACAATGCATCAAATCTGCAGCAGACGACTTTGAAAACATGGAGGAAAAACTATGGAACATAATATATAAGTTAAAAATTCATTCTTGAACAGAATTGAAAAAGATTGTAGCAAAGAGAGAAATTGTTCATTATATACACCTGCAGTAGTTGCGTTTAAATACGTCTGTAATTGGGAAATATGTTTACATCGTCCCTGTTATGCAGTTAATACCTTGGACGAGGGTTAGGATCGGGTCAATACTGGTAAGTAATGAAACGATTAGGATGTTCAAGCCAGACCAGCCAAAGATAGGAACACATAGAAAGAAGAAATATGGACATACTGTCCGTGAGAGCCATAAAGGGCATATGAAATGACAACGGTCATACATTTATCTATGATATAACCTTTTGGTCCGGACTTTGACCTAGATAAACGGTTATATACCTGTTTAAATATCGTACAACAAGGGGATATCCATTTAATGTGTGATATTCATTCAGTGGGTGAAATCCATTAAGTGGGTGAAATCCATTAAGTGGGTGATATCCATTCAGTGGGTGAAATCCATTTAGTGTGTGATATCCATTTAGTGTGTGATATCCATTCAGTGGGTGATATCCATTTAGTTGTTGATATCTATTTAGAGGGTGATATCCGTTCAGTGGGTGATATATATTTAGTGATTTATATCCATTTAGGTGTTGTTATATATTAAGTGGTTGATATCCATTTAGGTGTTGTTAAATATTAAGTGGTTGGTGTCCATTTATGTGTTGTAATATATTAAGTCGTTGATGTTCATTTAGGTGTTGTTATATATTAAGTGGTTAATATCCATTTAGGTGTTGTTATATATTAAGTGGTTGATATCCATTTATGTGTTGTTATATATTAAATCGTTGATATCCATTTAGGTGTTGTTATATATTAAGTGGTTGATATCCATTTAGATGTTGTTATATATTAAGTGGTTGATATATTCTAAGTGGCAAACAATACTTGCCATGTGTTTTTTTTATTATATTAGTTTTATATTATGATAAATATATCAATATATTACTTGGCAACACAAACCTGATCCTGAGCTTTGCTCAAAGATAATAATTAAAATGGATGCACGAGCATTTTCATAAAAATAACGAACGGTTCTGTAAAAATAAATTCGTTAAATATGATGGAAATACATGCATGTTATAATATTGCATCCTAGAACAAAACAAAATAAAATACCAACATCAGTAATGCACCTTAAAACAAATCCATCTTTATGAGTACTACACTGCTGATTAAGGTATATTAGATGGAAAATAGTCTACATGCTCTCATTCCAAAAGAACATACAATGAAAGGTTTTTGCTTAAATGATAACACTAAATCAAACATCATATCACACAATTATCTATATTGTGTTACTGCAACCTAATGCATTTGATAGCAAGCAGATAATAAACACTATGAAGTATGAAGTTTTTAACACATTTAACTCCTGATATGACCCTGGTGACACATTGAATTAGAAGCGTTGGGTTAAAACTGGCTTGAATTTACGTTGTGATTCTTTCCGTGATAAAGATAGAGAAATTGCTCAAGATGCGAAATGTCGCTCACCCGTCATGTTTTCCACTCTGTAATAGAAGTACTACTCGAAACTTAAATTTCATTTATCACCATATTTGACTTGTTTTGAGAAGACACCGAACCCATCCCCTTGAAAAATGCCATTTCATCTACAGAAGTAAAATTCCACAAATACATTGGCGGTCTCCTTTGACTTTAACTGAACCCCTTTCAACATACAACAACTATTGTACAGACATCATCGAAAACACATTGGCAAAAAAACAAACAATATCTTGAGATGGAATTATAAATCGGTAAGAGTTGAAAACATTGTTCCGTACTAAAGGAGAAATTGCTCATTGTGATTAAAGAGCAATTTCTCTTCTTGCCACAAAGTTTTCGAAAGTAACCTGCTGCTGATGCGAAAAAAAAAAAAAAAAAAAAAAAATACGTCTGCAAAGGGAAAGTGTTAAAAAGGTGTAAGGTTTAATGAACAAGGTGCCGCGTATGTCATTACCTGATGAGTTTATGACTTTTAACAAATTATCGCATATACACATCAAAGCATTTGGTCGTCTGATATGTCCTATTGTTTTAAAATATGCATAAATCCTTTTTGAAAGTGTTTCGTGTCAATGATGTATCTTATTCCAACATTTCTCCATCAACGCCATCTGCAATTGCTTAAGAAATACGGGGGTCTAGGTGGTTAAAATCCAACTGCACGTAACCAACTGGACAAAGCAATTAGGTTATAAAATAAACTGTAATGTATTCATTTTCAAACAGTGTTTTTTCTCTCAAAACATATGTTTGGACAGTTTTACTTCAGTCAATGTAAAGGGTTCATTAGTCAGTCTGACTTGGTCGGTAATAATATTGAAATCATTTGCCTTGTGGACCACATCCACATCAAAAGAACTAATCAAATGTGTAACCTCACTGAGACAGGCGAGTGAAATGACATCGAAACAGTACGGTTTTGTGAAGTTATTTTTTAAGACAATTAGTCATTCTCAATCAAAATTTACAAGTTGATCACATATAAATCAAAGCAATGAAAGGCTTAGCGAACCATGTATCGAAGCACTCAGCGATAATTGTCGATACAGCTTTTAAAGGACATCTATTTAAATCCGTGGAATTTTCCGTTTATAATCATGCCTCAAAGGAACAGACACACAGACTAAGCGGTGGTTGTATTGCCGGACACATGACAGGATAGAACATAATAAAGTGGGGGTCTGTTTAAAGGGAGACAACACTCACTGTTATTTCCAGTAAGGCATGCTGCATTTACAGGTATTGGACAAGTTTTGAAAACCAAACCATGAATAACCTAGGACATTTTTACTTCGTCCTTTTAACTGATCTTTTTCTTTCATTGATTGGTGTTGAAAACCATATTTAATTGAAATTGCTCAGCCAGTGCACATACCTATGTGTCGCCTGGATTTATCACACCGGTTCTTCACACAATAATCTTTCCAAACTACTGGCCCCTTTCCCATATAAAATGCGAGCCCACTGGCTTGTTACAAATGACGCTTGTTGCGTTGACTTTTGTCAAACATCGGGAATAATGTTGGCCGAGCTGCGGTTCGAACTCACATCCCATTGATTGATAGCCCGCGTCGCAACCAACTGCGCTGCCGGGGCTAAGCTGAAGTTAAGACATGTAGCATGACATTCAATTACATGTAACGGAGACCTTTGAAGTGCATGATATTAGCAGTGAGAGTATAATCCAATCACTAAGTGGATTTTTAAATTTAACCCTTGGTGTGCTGTTCGCGAATTTAAACATTAATTGCGTATCATTGGGTGTATTTCGACTGTCCTAACTCATCGAGTCAAAAGTTGTAATTTGATATGGTTAGCACATGCCCCAGCAGGGGGCCAGATAAGAATGGGTTTACAGCTCTTTTCCCAAAAATATCTCTTATTATCCAAGCAAACCCTGTGTCTCAATGATACGATTCTTTAGAGTACCCATAACATAGGGTTAGAGGGTCAAATAAGTATTTCAGAACATGCAATACGTCCCTTATCTAGAGCTCTGTGCCCGAGTGTCTCAATATACTCATGTTATACACATATAATCCACCATTTACGAACAATGCAGACCAAGATCCGTTAGACTGTCCACTCTAATCTTGGTCTGGCTGCCCTCCTAGGCGCTCAGAGTTGTGGGGTTAGCATTACATTACGACTGACTGGCTGGTGTCACGATAAATGGACCAGTAGTACTTGTAACTTATCCAGGAAACGCCGTGATGTAACTGACAAATTGTTGAAAGCGGCGTAAAACACCAAACAATCCATTAATCAGAACCTTGGTCTACTTTGGTTGCAACTTATACGTATTACAATATTAAACTAGAAATATCATTGAAAGTGATGAATACCCCCAGCTGGCGCCTGACAATATACATATGTATGAGAAATTCAAGGGGCCATAACTCATTTAAAAGTAATTCCAGTGCAACACGTCGACAATATGCACAAATAGGCTTGGTATCAATCATTATTGTGAAGTTATATTGAATTCTGACCAAGGGTTGCTAAGAAATAGTGTTCACAAGAAATGTCCATAGACCAACGGACCGACAAACCGACAAACCGACCGACAAGCGTGACTCCTATATAGCCCCCATATACTATGTATCTGGGGGTATAATTAAGTCTTGTTCATAAAAAACATGTACGCAACCTATTTTCTTCAAAGTTCTAAGGTGATGATAACAGTTGCTGACATTCAGCCGGGTAAGAGTGAAGATAACATCAATGCAATTGCTAAGTTTCAGTATATAAAGTTATTGATTGTTATGAAAATCAATGTTCATGGATGTTGAAATTTGTAACGGTGGATATCCCATTGTTTTTCCTTTCTGGAAAAGAAAATCAATGTTATATATCTGAACCACGTTGTTGTCGTTGTATTTAAACGTATTATTGTCATGTAACAAGGGGCGATTTGTACGTGTCTCAGCAGGGCGATTGACGGTATTATAGGAATCCACAAAGGGGCTCAATAGAATTGTCTCACGATATTTACGTTTAAAAAATGATGCTAGACAAATATGGAATAGCTTAAAAGTGATAACGATTTCAGAATATTAAGTTGAAAACATAAATGTATACCCTGATATACTTAAGTAATTGCTGTATCAGGTGATTTATATGGAAATAACCTAACAAATAGACTAACCCAATAAGATTGCGTGCCTATTTTCAGCTCTACGAATTAACATTTCATTAAAAGTACTTTTTGTTAGAATCTTCTTATAGGAAAACACATTCATTTTATTCTGAAATGGAAATTTTAGATAAATACCCTCACCTAAACGATGCAAACCCTACATATTGACAGTTTGAAAATATAGAAAATAAAGGCACTAAAAGGCCTCTAAATATAGAAGAACCACACGGTCCATCATTACAGGTGTAGGTCAAACAATATGGTTCCCTATACATTTGTTATGTTAATCGAGATGCTTCCTGTGGTATTGAACAATCATTTATAATTCATTCAGTCCCTTGAAATAAATCAAGGAGCCGCCTGTGTGTACTTCCTGAAATCGGAGGACTGTACTATTGATGAGGAAGGTCTTGGGTGTTTTGGGAACAATATTTGACAAAAGCCAACCGCAAGAGACTTTCGACTATCATAGAAACACTTCCCGCCGTCCTTGTGTAGTATTTAGATACACCGTATTATGATTCATTAGAGATTTTTCATTTCTAGTGAGAAAAAAATGGCTGCCAATTTCAGTCATTTTGGTCACTTGAGCATGGAGTACGTTTCGCTGAGAAACGTTCTCCAAATCAAAACGAACTCAACTAAAACGTAGTTCCGCCTTTTCGTACTCGGTGCTCACGTTGAGCATGGAGAACGTTTTAAAAGTTTTATAGTTTTGGGGGCCAGGTCATTAATTGATTGTGAGTGTAAATTTAAACAGATTAATTATTAAATTATAAATTTTATAATTATAATTTAGCCTTGCATGTATAAAAACACCTAATGACAAACTTGTCTTTTCGTTTCGGACAAGATTGGTCTAAATGGGTGTTATATCTCTATATTTCTCTATATTTGTTTTGTTATAGTAAATTCAGCTTGCTTGCATACAAGCATCTTTATATGTATGTAGTTAGGTACATCTAAACAAGCGTGTATATGTACTAAATTGTATAGACCATTATTGTGTTGTACTATTTTGTATGTTTCACTGTTGTAAGTTTTACTAACCACATGGCATATCCAACAATCTGTCTTCTCCGGTTTCACTCAATAACTTTTATCGATATTTCACCTAATCGATCGCCGGAGTTTCTTATCTTTCGGCAGTTTACGAAGATAACCGACGCAATTCGTAGGGGTCATAAATCATAAATCATCAGGGTAATTCAAACGGATTTAGCAGTTTTAATATTGGTAGGTTAACGGTTTTATTATAGGGATATGCTATATTTAAACGAGCATAGCAAAATTTGTGTTTTACGTTTTAATATAAAATTAAGTTTAAAATAGATTTTTCATAAAAAAATAACCATTAATTTAATTAAAAAAAAGCCGAACCATGAATTTATAATAAAGTGTTTAATTAAAAGGTATAATCCGAGCAGTTATACTTTGGTCATTAAAAAACAAAGAGATTCACTTAGGGCTGACTTCAACCACCAATATAAAACTGAAAGTCGCTATATATATATATAAAAAAAAAAAAATCAAAAATGATAATGTAAGATTTTTAACTTCTCAGCTTAATATGCAGATTTTAGCTATTTTGTATACGAAGATCAGAACCCATACTTCATAAGTTTGAAAATAAATTCAATCCAACCTGTATCAAAATAAACAATACAGAAAATCCATTATTCATAAATGATATTAAATATTTTCATGAAGCTGATAACAATAATAATAAATATTATGTCGTAACTTTTAATTTAACACAAGTACATCTATTTTAAGTCACGCTGATAATAACAAATGGCAGAAAATGTCAATCCTGGTTTTTATGACCCAATTAACTTATAAAACGCCCGAGGCAGTGTCTATTAGAGCATTACAGATTAACCTGAATACACACATTTGACACTTATAATAATACATTAAAATTGAGATGATGTTTTGAAAAACAGCATTAAAAATAAAAACGGTATCCATTGAGAGTTCTCATAAACAGTATTAAAAAAAAAGTAAATACATTTTGTAGTTTTAATTAACTTGGGTAGAAATAATAGTGTGTTAACAACAAAAGGGTTATCTTAATAACACAAATTGTGTTTCCTTAATTCTTTTCACATTTTATATAAAAATTACAAGAAGCTGGCATATTTTTATTGCAAAAAGGTAGCAATTAAAATGTTTTTATTTGTATATTATGAAAACAGTTTTTATGATATCAGGAATAGTGTATACTGCATTTCCGTTTGCACAGAAATATTGTCAACATACATTAACACTTTGTGAACAATAAAGTGTATTAATCTAAGATGATTTTAGTAAAGTTAATAACATTTGTGTAGATTACATGATTTTTTGTTTTTGTTTTTTATTACGCATCAAACGTATGTATTTAACAGTTTTTGGTCAGTATTATTTCCATAACCAACATCGGATAATCAATCCTAGTGAGATTGACAACGTATCATGTATACTTATTTTTCGCTGATACTCAAAATGAATTATTATTCCTATTCTTTTAACACATTTAAATATGACAAATACATAATTGGCCTTAATTTATAGGTAATATTTATGTCAACGGCGGGCTATTATTTAATAATATTCCTATTGTTATTGCGCGAGGATAAAAACTATTTGATTAAACTCTTAATTCAATCCTTAATTATCCAGATATTTAAAACCTGCCCTGAAGGAGTAAGATTTTATTGCCCTGCAATAAAACATCGAAGTCATAAAACCAGTAGCGGTGAAATCCGATTAACTTCGTAAGTTTCCGCTACTGTTTGACGGACTCCACCGAACACAAAAAACACTTACATGTTGTTTGACAAAAGCATTAATTCCCCCGCCTAAATTTTTCTTAATTTCATAAAAAATGATATCCTTCTTTAAACAAATGAATATACTTTACGAATGTGAATGCGAACTTATAACAAGTTTAAAGGAAAACAAGTTATAACTAATTAACCAACGAAATTTGATTGCAATTTCTGTGTAATTATCAAAAATCATATGTAATTCAATAGGAATATAGGGTCACCTAATGTGTATATAAATTCCCCCACCTAAATTTTATTTCTAATTAAAACAAATTACATATTTGAAATCGAGAGATTTTGTTCTTCCCAAATATGAATGCGAACTTAAAATATAATAAACATTAAGAAAGTTATGCCCACATTTGTTACACTGCCCTTCTTATTTCTATATAGCCGATTATTGATTTTTGACTGATCGGTAGAAGACAAATTGTTGCATATGGGTCTATGACCTTCTGGTGATATTTTGAATAAAACTATGATTGACCTCATTAACCAAGCATAAAGTACATTAAAGGTCTTTGTCGCTCGGTGATTCTGATATACCGATCCTGCTTTATTCGAATTGTGTAAGTATGTTTTTCTCTTTTATTAATTAATCCTTCTCTAGATAACCAGCAAAGCTGGTGATATAAAGGTCCATACTCTCCCTATACAAATCACCTAGTGACAAAGATTCAATACATATTTCATACTCGCCAATAGACCTAAAAATAAGACACCATAATATATAACTTATTAGGATTTAAACACCGATGGCTCCTCTTGATTTATTCAACTATTTTTTACAAAGGACCGAATTCATAATATAACATTGTGACTAACAGTTCATAGAGAGCATTTGATTTGAAGCAGAGAGAACACACTATAAACAACATTATGTGATGATTGAGCGTATAGTTTATTTACAGTTGTTATATTTATATTTACAGGCATAACTTTACCTTAATATCTATTTAAAGAGTTAACAACATGTTTTAGCTAAGGGTTAATCAAGAAATCGGCTTTTATAATTTTAACATTGAGCCTTTACATGCATTTAGGTGAAATCTGTCATAAAATGCACGTATAAAGTATTGAATATATCAAGGTCAAAAGTAGCGAAGGCTTCTACATTAACAACTGAATTCTACAAATTGTGATGACTTTGCTCAATTTATGCTACGTGCACATACATGAAGGACTGTCATTAATTACCTTGGCCATTAAAATCTATAGATCGTTCGTATCATTCGAATGTGCTAAATGATAGTCATTTTTTCATTAAAGCCACAATAACGCTAAACAAGTACCCGTTTTGTGAATTAGTTGACACGTTATCTAAATAGATAACACTATCAACTGCACTCGAATAGTATGAAGACATGGGTTGTCCGTGAATGTTCGTTTGGGGAATTTCTGTAATTGGAACGAATGTGCCTTGTGCAATACCTAACTATTTGTCGAGAGCAGTAAACCGAACGATGAATTCAGGGTCCGTTACCTTTTAAAATACATTGATATCGGTGCATGTTAGCGTCATGTTACTACCATTAACGCGGTATATTCACGAGGTCAAACAGGATTTCCTAAAGTACGTCATAATTCCGTTAACTTTTAAATCCCAAATCACATCCTGAAGACTTGCAATATTTCTGGTATAAAGATATGATCATGAAAATGTTCACATTTAAAAGAAGATAAATAGTATTTAAAAATTGAAAAGAAAAAAAGACATTTCGATATCATGATGTTTTGTATAAAATCAACGATGGAACGGTGACAGTTATCTTAAAAAGACATCCATCATGCTTTAAACTCCGTATCTGATGTCTGTATTAACAAGCATGTATTTTCTGTTGTCTGTATTAAAAGGCATGTATTTTCAGTTACAAATGTACAACTAATGTATATTGCAATTCCCGTTCCAACATTGATAATGACATACGTGTGCTGCATTTATGATTCATGTGATCGTAGTTTGTTTCCAGTTGCAATACAAAGAAAAACCCACTGAACTGAAAGGAATAACTACCATTTTACCCATAATACTGCCTAGTACTTGTACCAATACATTTGTTTTATCCAATTACATGGGTACTACTGATTGAGACCACTCACTAAGTGTTTACATTACTAAAAGATGCAGTATAGTCTATTACTTAAATACTACTAATGGAACACGTGTAGTTGTTAGATCCATTGCATGACATTTATTAAATATTTAACACCTGACCCGAAAATAAGTGTTTTACAAAAGTCATGGCGTTTTTGATTCCAATGTAGTGTTTGAGTACTATAATCTGTGTGTATGCTCATTTTAAATTGTGTCACATTGAAAGAAATAGTACAATAGTTACCCACGCATTTGAAATTATCTGAGATAAAAATGTAACTTAAATCGGATATTACAATTACATCGGATATTACAATTACAATACAATATCACATATTACAATCGTTCACGTTATTAAATAAAATATCATATTGCTATTCTTTTAGTGAAAATTTGATTTCTATTCCCCTTTTATCTTATTCAGATATTATCTATTTATACTTTCATGTTAAATTTAATTGTATTTCAATGTTCAAGACTATAACAGAACAGCGGACATCGCGGGAGCATAGCATGTTGCAAATAAAGTGCAGGAATTCATCCAAATAACAGTTGTACACGTGCCATGATTGTTAACTTATTCTTTCAACGTTTAGTATGATTATACCGGCAATATTCGAATACTTTATTCTGATAAAGTGTCTATTGAACTTAACATATGTATATACGTGTAATGTTGTTGTCCCTCTTTGGATATCAATACTTGTAAAAAAATGCTGTATAATGGCCCGGTGGCCTAACTATTTGAAAACAAAGTGTTTATGTCCATGATGATATTCACGACTTTCAAGTAACATGTACGGATTGATAAATACTTTCATACACGGAACCATTACATGCCATAATATCAGTATATATGCCATTCAGAACTATGTATTGTTCTTTGGTTTGTAAGACTCATTCTTGTATTTACTCTCATTACATTACACTATCCATGCCTCTACAGAAATGAATATTTTACAAGTAAGTTGGCCTTATAGTCCAAAATCGTTTCAAATCAGATAAACATAATTACTCAGCCTAAGATACGGTGGTTTCATGACTTGCGGAAACAGCGTATATATCAGAAACTCTATGCACAGATGTATAACTAGTTCATGAGTGTTGGTGATAAACAGCGTATATATCAGAAACTATATGCACAGATGTATATCTAGTGCATGAATGTTGGTGATAAACAGCGTATATATCAGAAACTCTATGCACAGATGTATATCTAGTGCATGAATGTTGGTGATAAACAGCGTATATATCAGAAACTCTATGCACAGATGTATATCTAGTGCATGAATGTTGGTGATAAACAGCGTATATATCAGGAACTCTATGCACAGATGTATATCTAGTGCATGAATGTTGGTGATAAACAGCGTATATATCAGAAACTCTATGCACAGATGTATATCTAGTGCATGAATGTTGGTGATAAACAGCGTATATATCAGAAACTCTATGCACAGATGTATATCTAGTGCATGAATGTTGGTGATAAACAGCGTATATATCAGAAACTCTATGCACAGATGTATATCTAGTGCATGAATGTTGGTGATAAACAGCGTATATATCAGAAACTCTATGCACAGATGTATATCTAGTGCATGAATGTTGGTGATAAACAGCGTATATATCAGGAACTCTATGCACAGATGTATATCTAGTGCATGAATGTTGGTGATAAACAGCGTATATATCAGAAACTCTATGCACAGATGTATATCTAGTGCATGAATGTTGGTGATAAACAGCGTATATATCAGAAACTCTATGCACATATGTATATCTAGTGCATGAATGTTGGTGATAAACAGCGTATATATCAGAAACTCTATGCACAGATGTATATCTAGTGCATGAATGTTGGTGATAAACAGCGTTTATATCAGAAACTCTATGCACAGATGTATATCTAGTTCATGAATGTTGGTGATAAACAGCGTATATATCAGAAACTATATGCACAGATGTATATCTAGTGCATGAATGTTGGTGATAAACAGCGTTTATATCAGAAACTATATGCACAGATGTATATCTAGTGCATGAATGTTGGTGATAAACAGCGTATATATCAGAAACTCTATGCACAGATGTATATCTAGTGCATGAATGTTGGTGATAAACAGCGTTTATATCAGAAACTCTATGCACAGATGTATATCTAGTGCATGAATGTTGGTGATAAACAGCGTATATATCAGAAACTCTATGCACAGATGTATATCTAGTGCATGAATGTTGGTGATAAACAGCGTTTATATCAGAAACTCTATGCACAGATGTATATCTAGTGCATGAATGTTGGTGATAAACAGCGTTTATATCAGAAACTCTATGCACAGATGTATATCTAGTGCATGAATGTTGGTGATAAACAGCGTTTATATCAGATGCAGATCTAGTTCATGAGTGTTGGTGATGAAAATTCCATGTTTTCTGTGTAGATGAATTGGTAAGCTCAACTATAATCACGTATATGAGTGGTAACGTGTTTTGTACGACAAATGCCGAGCCCCGGTAGCTCAGTCGTTAACAATGCGGGCTGCAAATCCAGGGGTTGTGAGTTAGAAACCCAACTCGGCCTATTTTCTTTCCGACGTTTGAAAAAAACAGATTAGTCAAGCGTAATTCGTCTTTAAGCAATATGTTAACAGTCTATGTTGAAGATCATCGAGTTGCTATGATGAGTACTGGTGTGAGAAAGCCAGTCAACACATTGTTAGTAAACTGGATTAATTAAGTGAATAATTGTTGAAAACGGCATAACTTTTCTAATCAACCAATTTGCTCTACAGTTAAATTCCTGTAACATATCATAGTCATAAACTTTTGACAAGTTCTTACAAATCGATTAACACAAATTTACTAAGAGTTTACAATAGTAGCAAACAATTCGTTCAACCTAATCTTTGTCTACATTGTTCCCAAATGGCCTCGGATAAGGGTTAATCATGAAACATGATGTGTTAGCGTTTGTACAAAATATGGGTGTTTCTTGTATCTTTGTCCATTATCCTGTTTCAACAAATGAGCCGTTCGTCGAGAAAATTATCATTATGGTATCTGCGTAATGTATCGACCAAGATCAGCCTGCGCAGTCCGCACAGGCTGATCTGGGCCGAAACATTCCGTCTCAGGGGGATAGAGGTATAGAGTAATGATTCCTGAAACAGAAAATCCACTGGAGGTGAAAAGAGTCTGTCCGGGTTAGCCTGCGTGGCATGCTTAGGCTGATCCGGGTCGATACTTTACGCAGAGTCCACAATGTTGGTTTTCTCGCGGGATGGCTCATTTAGCGTTTTTTACACATTTTTGGTGATGTCTTGTATCTTTGTCCATTATCTTGTTTCAACAAATAACCTTAGCGTGGCGTCTCGAAGTAACCATAATGGGTCTTTGCTCCACTATGAAGTCATATCAGCTTTCATGCCCAGTATTAGTTTCTCGTTGGTAAATGGGCCGGGTAACGTTACACACCAAGACATGATAAGTACCGCCAGGTACATGGTCGGGTCACTGGCAAGAAGGCATTCGTCTTCATTAAATCTAGGGCATAGATAAGTTGGGGGTAAGTTGGTATTCACACACAGTACTACCTCTCTTATAAATCAACCAAAACATATATTGTTTGTACTCAAAAGAATCGTCTCAATGAAAGGATAATTTGAATACCACGGCATAGGGCAGGAGGGTCAATTAAGGATGTTGAATATATAAAAAAACGATCTTTATCCAGAGCGCGGTAATAAATTAAAACTAAGTGGTCCTATGACTGTCCGTTGTACTACCTGCGTGATAATTGACTACGATTTGAGTCCGCACGCGACACGATTGCCACATATGGTTTTATATTATCATTGAGTACTATAATTTCATTGACAAGTAATATATTTTACTACATTATAACCTAAATCACAATTATTATAATTGTAGAAATAGTTTAATTTATGAAACCTTTACGTTCACAAATGAACCTTTTTAGTGTTATATGTAAATATCCGACTGCAATAGAAAGTGTAGACAGTAACCCGCCGGTCAAGTTCTCGAAAACTGTTGTTATATTTAGTGAAGAGTGGGTGCATTGCTGATAAACTGACTGGTTGATCGTTAACGTACAATGATAAAAATCGTTCAGGTGGATATATTTTCTCGTGTTGTGTCCCATGACATTGGCCTGGAATTGAATACCAGGGAGCGCACGACTCTTCAAAGAGCAAATCAATTATTGAATAGTTACAATACAAATCATAGATTAACTTATTGTGGTTATAACAACTACCATTATAGTTAGGTGTGTATGTTGGGCACTTAAAAGTTTTGTATTGGTAGACTTTAATGATCTGGTACGCCCAGGGATCGTTTAAAAAAATGTATTGTAAGTTTGAGAAGTCTCATTTGAACAAAGTCAATCAAAAATTAACAAGCTTAAATAATTTAACTTACGCTGACAGTATGCATATCAGTAGTACTTTAATTGTTGTTGTTTTTCTTGAAAAGTTCAAAACTATCTTAACCTCATATAGACGCTTTCTGACGCTTTGCAGCAGACGGCTTTTTTGAAAACATAGTGACAAAAGAAGAAATTGCTCAAAACGAGCAATTTCTTCTTTTGCCACAATGTTTTCCACTTTTAGTCATAGGTTATCCATTCAATTATAGAGATTTGCTATTGTTTGACAAAATATGTTCAAAGTCGTCGGCTGCAGAATTGTCGTATGAGGGAAAGGGTTAAAATGCTTAATATGCGCCTGCTGCAGCAGACGACTTTTTGAAAACATAGTGACGAAAGAAGAAATTGCACAAAACGTGCAATTTCTCCCTTTGTCACAATGTTTTCTACTTTTAGTCATAGGTTATCCATTCAATTATAGAGATTTGCTATTTTTTGACAAAATATGTTCAAAGTCGTCTGCTGCAGAATTGTCGTATGAGGGTAAGGGTTAAAATACTGCGTGTACTCGTATCACGGGTAATCTTCAAGTTTGGTTGCTCTATGGTCATTGGACGTTTGTTATAAGTGGAGACATGGACTAAAACACACACTGAAACTATTATACTCTCAACAAGTTCTCTGTGCTACGAAAAGAACTTTATATTCCAAATAAGACATCTAATGGGTCAATTACGAGACTTAAATTGCTTCTGTCCAATCAGATACTTGAGGACAAAATATATTTTTGGTCAAAGATGTTCACCTTTGAAGTATAACCGAACGCCGATCTTGTTTGACGGCCAGTCCCCGTATTTCTTTATATGAGTTTAAAACAGTGGTCCATGGTTGTTTAAATTTCCTAGTT
The DNA here is from genome assembly GCA_031761405.1 of Serripes groenlandicus. Lineage (NCBI taxonomy): Eukaryota > Metazoa > Mollusca > Bivalvia > Cardiida > Cardiidae > Serripes > Serripes groenlandicus. Next base: position 85,924,035 of record JASEVX010000003.1, read on the forward strand.
TTTTTTATTTGCATTGGTATTGGTGTTCCTGTTTAAGTCATAACATAGCTAATAACATCAACGCATCGTATGTAATGATAATGTTTAAAATAGTCAGCCATACTATTGAAGATTACGACCACATGAACAAGTTCTGTATTTTTTTTATAGTTTCTTTCTTTTTCTTTCTTCTCTCTTTATCTCTTTTTTTTTTACCTTATCTGTAAATATTGTTAATTAAAAGTGACTTCTAGGCCCTACGCGGCTTGGTGTTTATATTGTTTGATTTTTGTATTTGTATAATATGTACACATGTCATTATAATCAAATGTTACTTACTTACTTCCTTACTTACTAACTTATAAACTCCCAGTCAGCCTATGTGTTGGTTTAACTAGTATTTTTGCATTAGTAATATAAGAGAGGACAATCATACTGGAAGAGGTGCAGACATGAAGACAAATGACCCACAAAGTACATGCGTTATTCTATCTGGTTGCTCTTTGAAAGGTACATTGCTTATCAGATGTAGGTTAATTGGTTTGAAACCGTCCCCACCTTCATTAATCATGGTTTAAAATATACAACGGACATGTAAACAATGTGGCATCATTAGCCTTAATTAGTCAACTCATTGTGCGGCGAATCGGGAACAATCTTAAACCGCTTGACCACTCGGTTAATTGCTTTTTGACGAGTTTTTTGGACATTTAAGACGAGTTTCTTAAATGTGATTGTCGATTCTAATATTGATGACCGCTAAAGATGAATGTCCATATTTCTTTCTTTGTTTATTTTTCTTGACTGTTCTTTTAAGGACAGTTTCGGTAATTTTCTAGTATTTACGGTTGTTGAGCGGGATAATGTTCACATACTTGCGTTTTTGGATTAATTAGCAACGTACGATGCAGTGGTAATTCTTATAATTTTAGAACCATTCTTATAGTCTAATAGTAACAGGAATACTTAGTACAAAATTGATTCAATAAATGTAAATAATTATCATAATTAAATGATACGGTATATAATGGTTACTGAACAATTGTAATGCCTTGAGCATGCGACGAAACTTTATTTTTGCAATTACATGTACCGATATAATTGTTGATTTCACTATGTATGCAGACTAGATAAGAGGGAGTAAAACAGGTATTTTCTCCACAATATTTCTCTTATTTATCAGCAAAATCATTGGTTGTGGGTACTCAAAAGAATCGTATCACTGAGACGATTCTTTTGAGTACCCACAACATAGGGTTTGAATGTCAAATAAGAATTTTAGGACATGAAAAATGCCTCTTATCTAGAGCTATGAAAATAATGCATGCGGCTCAACACTTGATTTTGCAATTACACATATCAGTGTTAATTCCACCACTATGTATGTATGCTAAACTATTCACACTCAACTTAATTTACCTGGACAACAACCCATTCATTCTGTATTTTGCGGAATGGCATATTATGCATGGTTTGTGGTTGTAATTGCACGTTACTTATCTTTTTGCCCTGTCATTGTTTACTACGAAAACAGACATGTCGGGATACTGTTGTTTCCATATTTATACCGTTACTTATTACTAATATGTATACATTGACAATAATAAATTAAATAAAAGTCCAATGTTAATGATATTGCAACATCATTAATTTCCATAAGGTGCATGTTTCTTTTTAAGAATTAAAATCTCCAATATATTTTGATATCGATACAAAACATTTAATTTCGATTTGACACCCAGGAAATACTTATTTTTGTACTTAAAAGTCTGCGGGTTGTAACACAATATTCAGGTAACAGGAACAACGTTGTAAACGCGGCGGCATATGATGATCAATTCGCACTTCCAAATTATTAAAATAGACAGGGGGACAGTATTTACGGGAAATTATTTTCTTAAGAGAAAAGTTTTAAACTTATTAATTGAAATATTATTTCAAATACATGCATGAAAAACACTAGAAAAAAATACACATTACGTTCTCCCAGGTTTATTTTGTAATCTATCAAGCTTTATTGTCTATTCTTATATTGTGGTTAACTCAAAACGAATTTCATAATTTCCCGTAAAAGATGAGATTCATGTGTTTTTAATACATGCTTCGAATAATTTTAATTTTCAAGCAACATTTAAAAAACCCAAGTTACCTGCTATTAATGTGTAAATGTTTTAATTGAACACAATGGACTATGACTACAATAAACAGAAAAGAATAAGCAAATGCTAGAAATATAGTTGCACAAAAAAAAAAAAAAAAAAAGAGCAAAATCGCCCAACAACAACCGAAACTCAGAAGAAAACGGGAAAATAAGTTGCTTCAACACATTTCAAAACACTGTCATGGGATTTCTTCTCATGTATTTAACCACTAGTTTACAAATGAGCCGTCCCGCGACCTACATGGTGGAATCTGCGTAAAGTATCGACCCGGATCAGCCGTAGCATGCAACACAGACTAACCCGGACAGACACTTTTCACCTCCTGTGGATTTTCTGTTTCAGGAATCATTACTCTATACCTCTATCCCCCTGAGGTGGAATGTGTCGGCCCGGATCAGTCTGTCCGGGCCGCGCAGGCTGATCTGTTTCGATACATTACGCAGAGGCCATAATGTTGGTTTTCTCGCGGGACGGCTCAATGTATGCTTATGCTGCGAAATTATGAATTTTTCGTTATTTTCTTTTCAAAATGAAGTAACCTACGATCATCTACTTTTTCAATAGTGTCCTGGCATAGTGAATTACAATTCTTAACTCATTTAAACAAACTTGTGGCCAAAAATATACACTTCTAAAACTAAAATTGACAATAAATTTACCTTAGTCATTAACAAGATGTACTACTTGAAACAGAGAGAGAAATTTCAGTATCATTACGTCACATTATTGATGAGTATAATAAAAGCAAGCAAGGCTTTGATGTTTGATTAATTGTTCTCCAAATTCACACAACTGTCTTATATATTGTAATATACTTTACTTGAGAGTTATTGCAGCAAAGATAAAAACTATTTTTAATACTTACCAAACTTGTTAAAAAGAAGACCATCGAGTTTAAGTCAATAATAAATTAAATGTCGTATATATTGTTTTATTGAGATGTTATTGCATATATCTGTATACCAACCATTCAACGAATCAAACAGAGTCATCGTTTACTTTCTTCTGATTTATAAGATTTCTATAAACGTTCTTAGCTGAAAGACTTTTACACATTCGTTGCTGATTTTATTATGTTTTAGTTTATATTATATGAACACCATTATGTTAATTTAAATATGTGACATCATATTTGTATCACTGTGTGCTTTATATATGAAATATGTGTTACTAAAACCGACTGAAGCTATGTTAAACACATCTGAGCATTTGAGCTATTTCTGACATATAATCGGAAAATTGATACGATGATTTAAAATGTATTTCCACGATGACACACTGTGTCGATAATTAGGCAAAAGGTTTAGGCATTTTGTAAAATGTATAAGTATATACTGTTTGATACTTTAAAATAAATATTGTGATCAAAATATTAATGTATGGATGGTTTAGTAAAAATCTTCAATTGATTGCAGGCGCTTATCCTGCAATTTGCATCACTATCCTTGACTTACTGCTCCACTATTTTTATGAATTTATTTTTACATGAATGCTTATATTTGTACATTTTTAAATGCTAATCAATCGTATTTATATGTGTGCATGTGGCATGGTAAAATAATGGATGCATGTACATGTACAGTCTTACTTTAATATAATTCATGTCAATTACGTAAGGAATATATTATATTTAATTATAATTTGGCATTTTGCTACCATGTAAGATAAACATATGAGTAACAGGTTCTGATTCCACTGTTAAATAAAAACAAGCCAAAATAAAATCTGATATTGTTTGGAATATTTTTGTGTTTTTTATTTAAAAAAGACGAAATATCTTAAAATATATGTTCAGATGAATTGAAAACAGTGAATTGTATTTTTCTTTTTGTTATTTATTTAATTTAAACATCATTTGGTAGTTCAGCAAAGAAATAAGGTTGTAATGTATATTACATCGTTATTCATATTACTGTGTGATTCATGTGTGAACTATTTGTTACAAAATGCCATTGAATCAATGAAAACAAATTACGTCTTTTTGTAAAATACATAAAAGCCGGTAGTACAGTTTTGCGCCTGCTTTGGAGTAAAAGTCATTATAAATACATCGTTATTTTGTTAATTAAAACAGTCTTTAAATATCCTAATTTTTTATCGAGAGGTCTTGAAAAAGCGTGTGTTGTAAATTTGTTGTATGCGGGAAATCGGTTAAGCTTTGCGCAACTTTGAGTTAAAGGAAGTTTATATTAAATGTGCACCTTTGCTGCTAATACCAAACGCTGCTTGCATTGTCCATACATACATAAGTAAGGTTACCACCACATTGATTAAATAGATGATACTTCGGCATGTATCGATGTAAGATGGGTAATGTTTATAGATTGATTGAGCGAAAAAGAGATATTTACTTCAGTAGCGTTATTGCAACAACTGTCTTTTAATGAGCAGCTTTTCATTTCGACATTATGTGTTCAGCTCTATTCAATCATTATACAGTCATATATTATATATATTGCAGTGCTGAAAGATATATTTTTAGACATAATCCTGCTGAACTCCTGCAATTTATTTCACCTTCATGGTTTAATCATTTTGATGTATATTTTATGTACCGTAGAATAATTGACAAAATCAGGAGGTCAAACAGTTGTTTGTTTTATCATTTTAACATGTTATGAAGAGCATTTACAACTTCTAATCAAAGTATGTTTAACCCCAAAAAGGACAATTTTGTCGCTATGATTAGACGTTAAAGCATAATTGGCGCAGCAATTAAATTATTCAAATTCTGTTTTAAAAAATCGTACTTCAAATACTAATCTTAAAGGTGCTGTTATCTTTCGATCATGTTTAAATGTTTCAAAGGTTTCATGTGTTTAAATATTAATTAATCTGATATGCTGTCGCTTGTATCGTTGTTTAAATATATGTTTATCCTTGCACCTTTGCCATATAAATATACATATATAAGTTTCACAATGTTTGCCATCACTTACCAAACAGATATTGCACTAAAACTTATACACAATTAAACTGGAATGCATAATAAGGACTCATAAAATTAAATATTAATTAATCTGACATGCTGTCGCTTGTATCGTTGTTTAAATATATGTTTATCCTTGCACTTTTGCCATATAAATATACATATATAAGTTTCACAATGTTTGCCATCACTTACCAAACAGATATTGCACTTAGACTTATACACAATTAAACTCGAATGCATAATAAGGACTCATAAAATTATATCTAACGAATACATCAATAACATTTTCAATCATGGTCAAGTCGATCCATCCAGATGGCGTTACACAATGTATTTTAATCAAGACATTGTTTCAATCCCTTCAGTAAATGCATTAACTTTCGAAACGATTGTCTTTCCATTGCAGGTCATGTCTTATGCAAGGCAAAACACACCATAAAACAATACAGATTGATGTTTGCAATATTTTAATATTGTTTGCGAGAACTAGAATGTACTGTAATGCAATTTAGAAAACGTGTAATGTTAAGAAAATATTGTAGAGACTTCTCTTAATATATCTACTGTGTCGTTGATTATCACAATCAGAGTATATAGAAACCCCATCCTTATATAATCCATGTATAATTCTAAACTAAGAATGTGCACCGAATTGTTATGGCAGATTCCTGTCACATGCCGGCGTGTTGACTACAAAAGGGAGGTGCCATATCGTCATATTGGCACCTGCACCTACATGATAAATGCCATAGTTGTCATGTTGGTGCCCTGCAAATACGGCAGCATTATACTTTGTATAAAAGAGACCTTAAAGGTGTTGAACTCCAGATGTAGATAAAAATGTGGAAATGTTGAAACTTCTGCAAATATTGCTTATATCGACAACAAAGTAAGTAATAAATAGTTTAACAATATGTTGGCAGTAAATGTTGAAAACCAGTCAATTGAAAGTCAAGAAAATGTACAAAATGTGCCTTACTGTGTATGTATATACCCAGTAAAAGTGAAGCACAAACGATCAATATTTAGATGTTTATTGTTCTGGAAAGTGAAATTATTACTCTAATTTTATCCATGAATTATGATTCTAATATTTCAAGACAACGTCTGAACAGTTGTAAAACTTTGACTATACTATCTATATTCTGGAGTTAAGCACCTTGAAGCTCCTTGAATATTGTTTTTTAATTATATGCTATGCCATTTTTGCAGGATGTTTATTGTTTTATTCATGCTGCATGTCGAAATATAATTCTGTTCCGTATTGATGATGACGGGTTGATTTTTGGTAGACATGTCGAAATAGCTCGTTCGTATGAATTTATGTCTTGATATCGTTTCATGCTATTTCATTTTCACGTTTTCCAGATGGATTGATCATGTCCAATGGTTACTTAGATAAACTGAATATAATATTCGTTTTGATGTTTCAGCATGCAATGGACTTATTTATTATAAGATGTACATGCACTATTATCAAAACCAAAAAGATTGTTTTTCATATAAATAAATACAGCTTACTGTTTAGATTCAAAAAGTAAAGCGAAAGATATATAACAATTATTTAAGTAAGGGGACATTGCCTTATTAACTTGAGTTGGAAAACGTAAGTTTACTTTCTACAAGTTTGTTTGCGTTTATTGAATGGAAATATGATATGTTCATGTTACCATTAACACCTTAAATATGGTTATATAGTGTTTCCTTAGAGAAGTCGGTACTGGCCGGGGTTGACAACGGTCGAAATGAGTCACTGGAACGTCCATATGCATATTGTTTTATTGTTAAACACAACTTAAACGCATCTCTAGTAGACTGATTGTAAAACATATCGTTGAAAAGAGCAATGTCTTCGTTTCTCACAAGATTATTTACTCCATCTAACATTATACATTTATTTGTCAAAAAAGTTCAGGGTTTCACCAAATAGAATCGAGTAGGCGATGGTCACAATATCGTATAAAGTAAATGTTTGAATGTGTTTTATGAATGTAAACTAGCTATATAGCTTACACTAATGCAATTTCACATTCGAACCGATAAACTAGACAATTTTTTTTTGGGGAGAGCTCATGTAATGTTCTTTATTTTATTTTATATTGCTGCTCATTTATCATCTTGCGAACCAGAACTAGAATATTTTAGTTTTATTGTAAGATGTTTTATCTCTAGAATGTTGCTGTTTCTTGTTTAAAGAGTATCTAGTTTTAATCGCTTTATTATTTGCATAATACATGCTTCGGTTATAAATATAAATAAATAACGATAAATAAAATTAAATATACAAATTAATCAATTTAAGTAAACTACAAATAATATATCTAATTATTGTAGTGTAACTGTTTCGTGGTGAGTTTTTGGTATATGAGAAAGGGTATGGTGTAATTGATTTTGTATATATATATAGAATACGAGCAAGAGATCCATGTTTTGTTTGTTCTTAAATGACGATGATGATGATATTAAACACAAACAAAGCACAATGCCATACTGTTTATTTGCTTTATAGATCAAAATGCCAGGTTACGTCTAATCTTACAAACATGGGTCAATCGTAATGCTTGTCCTATTATTCGTCATCATAATTTAGTAGATACTTTTGGTATAACTCCGACCTCGGCTCGGTCCATACGTAACATGCTTCAGAGGCATGCGATGTAATCCATTGACGGCTTGAACCGATTTTATGAAGCCTGTGTCATCGGTATAGAACCAGGCTCTATATTGTTGACTGCTCCACTCAACACATTTATCTTGATATTTCTAGAATTAGACTACGGACTTTTTCAAAGTGAAAGCTAAGACAAGTCCATTTTAAAAAGTCATCATTGAAAGGGTTAACACTTATCTAACGTAGTTAAAGTCTAAGTGGAGATAATGTGGCAAAATAAATAATAGGAAAAAATCATTTAAAACATGTTGATTTTGTTTGCGTTAAAACAGAAAGAAAACCGTGCATTTGTCGTGTTTGTTTTACTGATAAACGAAACATACATAATTTAAAAAACGTTAAAAAAAAAATAAAAAAAATATGACGTTAAGTGGCATTAGAAAGTCTATGCTTTGCAAGTTTATACATATGACACATGCATTGGACCAGATTGCAAAGTGTCGATCTATACTAGTCACTTACTTTTAACAAACTCTGAATGCAAATAACGCATTAGTTAAAAACAGTCATATACACATTACACATTATTTAATATTAGTCCTTAACAATTTATAAGGTTGTTATTTAAGAGTGTCAACGATTATTTTGGCACTGTAATATGCCAAAAGTAATCACATTATAATAAACGTCCCTTAATCAGCTCGTTTGGCATAGTATCTTGTGCCAGAAATAGCTTTATATGTCAAAGGGACAAAATGTTAATGTTTCCTGTACTTTATGATAACATCAATGGTGTAACCCTAATTATATAGCATTCTAGTTAACGGAATGCTCAGAGGGATTTCAGACCATTGATTAAAGATCAACGGTACCAATAGGAAGTAATACATATTTTCTCAAATTATAATTAAAAGGTATTGTCGCTATAATAGTGAATAATTTTATGATAATAATGCATTTAAATGCTTCAAATTCAAAAATTATTATAAGATTATCTGTTGATAGTGAATTACAGGACACATCATAAGTCATACCGCTGTTGAATAAGAAAAAGTTGGTATACAAAGTTTCATATTTCATTGGTTTCTCGAAGAAAACTTTTGACATATAATGATACCTTATGGCTCGTGGTTAATTGACCGCGTTCCAAATCTGTTTTGTTAACGTTTCCTCTCCAATTGTTTTAGGCTATTATATTGAAGATTTGTTGGCACTTACCTTTGCTGCCAAATCACAAATAATGGTAGCACAACTTAAGATAGATTATAAAGATTACTCTTTGACAATACGATAATACGGTTGGCGCCATACCATTTCACGCCATGCGTAAATGGTGATAACGATGTCAACATGAACGTTCGTTTTGTGACTAAAATCGCTTTTCAAATGCTTCAATGAAGTTTATATGAGTAGGACCCGGATTTACCAATTATTCTCGTTGTAATTCTAAATGAACAAAGTAACACCATTTATTTTTTATTTGCGAAACAACATGATTAGTTAACACGGGTATAGACTTCAAACCATTATTACATATAGTGGAGGCGAACACTGATCATGATACCCAACTATGTCGAGTTTTCTTTGTCATGTTTTTTTTTTTTTTTTATATTTTCGCTGGAGTTATATATATATATATATATATATATATACATTGATCCTGCTTATTTTCCTGCGCTGGTATCAACATTTTTACATATGCATGGTTAAGTGTTTCCTAACTATTGTTACAAGAGTAGCGATGATTGTAACCAAAAATTAGACTGCACGAATGTGATATTGGTCGTCAGTGTTTGCAATTGCACTTAGAAGTTGCGCATAACAAGATACGCAAATGTTGCTTCAAGTCGCATAAAGATCGACACGGGTATAATCATACAAACATTACAAACCAGTTATTTTAATTAATACATATCTTAAAAGACACTGACTTTGGGATCATAATATTGAAATTGATTTAAATCTACTAAGAATTAAGACGTTCTCATCTTAACTAAGGTTTCAACTGGATAAATAGGGAGTGTATTCAGATTGTCCTAATAAACGAAGTGATCACACCGAGTGTTCTACGAGTGCTTATCCAAAATCTGTGTTTGATTCGTGAACTTGGCTAGTACATGCCAAGTGCATATATTAGCAGTCCGCATCCCTAATTATATTAATCACATATAAACAAGTGTATAAACGCGTGTTGGAGACATTTTTCAAGCCATGTTTGCTTCGACTTGGTTGTTAAAAAACAAAAACAAAAATGCATTTGCTTAGCCAACATGAGCACATGTTGATCAATGATAGCTTTTCTGATCACGCACCGACGTCAACGATTATTCAAACAACATCTCCTATATCACTGGGCCAATTACATTTGAACTGTGCATTAATGATCCAAAACAGCTGGGAAAAAAAACATTTGACCTATGCAGAACTCTGGTTGCCATGGCAATATGCTCCTCTGAAACTTGTGGACAGAATTTAAAACTATTTGGCACAAATGATCATCTGGTATCAGTCTATCAAAAATGAAGACTACCCTTAAAGAAACTAGCCTCCCCCTAAGGGGTAGGTAGTTTTCCTTCTGTAAGCTCTATAGAAACTTAAACAAATCATCTCTTCTTAAAACAACCGTCAGAAGAACTCAACGTAAAATTGGTACACAAATGACAATCTGGTGACCCTCCACCTAAATAGCTAAAATGAAAAATGTCCTTCAAATAAATACGTACTTGAGAGAGAATCTGGTCGATATTTTTTATTTAAACCCACCTAGACATTTCTTTGGGAACTTGAAATAGAATATCAGTTTTAAGGTCCAGATAGTTTAACCATGATTGTTAATACGTTTAGCTTGAACAATATTTCATATTACGTATTTGTTACCAAATGAAAGAGATGAATAAAAAATGTCGAGGATTGAAAACAATAAAATTGCAGCTTCTTTTAAACCCTCTTCTCTTTATAGCAAAGTACATGGAAGTTTTTCGGAAAGAAGTAAGATTACAATATACTTGTAGTCAGTTGTATTCGACATGAAATATATTTTTAAAAAGAGGCGATTTACTGACAAATATGTCTCTTTCCCTTTACGAAATAGTGCATAAACTGTTCATATTTAATTAATATATTTGATGGAATTAATCGTCGTTTGCGTCAAGTCTGGCGAAGAATTGAGCTTGTAGTGCTTTCATCGCGCGAAAGATATTGCATTGCATATTGTGAGAATATAAATGACAGCATTTCAAATCATTCTAGCGGTGCAATTAAGGCAATTGATACCATCCCACGGGAGGTATTTCCTTCAGCAACTTACATTCATATTTTCCCATTCTGAAAAACCATGAAGTATTTGATTTTTTTTTATGTCGCCTGCCTTTTGGACAGGGAGACACATATGGATCATCTTTCCGCTTTCCGTCTGTAACGCTTTGCTTTCTGCTTGGCAAATTTACTTCAAAGTTACAACACTTATACCGTGCGATCGATAGATTTGAACAATACAAGGAAGATAACTCTAGTCTACTTATTATCTCGTCTGTTTTTCGGAGAGAAAAAGACGGGGTATTCTGATACCCTTGGCGTCGTCGTCTACGTCGTCACAGCATTTAAACTTTACCTCATAACTCAAAAAGCATTAAACATTTTCAAATGAAACTTCAAGCAGAAGAGTGTTTTTGTTCGCCTGCGGCGCCCTTGCTTTTGAAAGTATGCTCCATTTTATTTATTTTTGATCGTCAATGTTTTATCACTTGTTACCCAACCTTCGAAAGTGTCGCATGCGATCTGTGGACCGCTTGTTTCTTATTTAATGTAATATATGTGCTGGTGTACTCAGAATGGACATGACCAAGGCCTAATGGATTGCATTCATTTCCATTATATCTTACTATTATAAAGACAAATATTGTCTTAACAAATTTTAAAATGTCAATATTGAATATCTGAAAGGAATCATTTACATTTTAATTGTTTGAAGACAATACGAGCTTCATGTATCTGCACTATCATACTGCTTAACCCTTTCCCACCTGCAGACGAATTTTGACGCAATAGCAGCAGACGACTTTTGAAAACATTGTGGCCAAAGGTGAAATTGCTCATGATGAGCAGTTTCTCCTTTGGCCACAATCTTTTCAACTTTAATTAACAATAAAGCTATCTTTTATAGAGATTTTTCAGGTGTTTGTCACTATGTTTTCAAAGTCGTCTGCTGCAGATTTGTTGTATGTGTAAAAGGATTAAATCAGTCGAAACACAACTACCTTTGAAACCATAAAACTTTCACATACATTCTATCATAATCTTGAGAAAATTATAATCAATTATACGTGTGTTCGACATTTGTAATACGGTAACAGCAGTCATTTTAATATGTTTTTCTATTAGCTTTTTTACCGACTAACAGACGCTTTACGATGTTCCTTCTAGGGACAAGTTTTGAAAACATTTTGGCCAAAGAAGAAATTGATAACAATGAGCAATTTCGCCGTTTGCCACAATGTTTCAAACTCTTTGAATTAAGTATGGTTTAAATTGATAGAGATTTTTCAAATGTTTTAGATGCTTTTCAAAACATTTTCTCCTGCTGATTTGATGTTTGTGGAAAAGGGTTAACATTTACTTGGCCACATCAAATAAAAGCCGAGTCGCCGCAGACAGATTAGCGGTGTGATCCGATTAACATAACGGATGAGGTTCAATCGAATTATGTACAGCTTTTAACTAAATAAATGAATAAAATAATTCTAATTTGTCTGACTGAATGATCACCACATATAAACATAAAAATCGTTTTATTGATACCGTTTATTATGATTTCCGGTGCATTTGGTAAGACCACAATTTATTAAGAAACGAATGCGTCGGCATGAATTTGATATTAGCGGGTAATTAACTATACCAACTAACCATATATCACATGTACGAAAAGTGATGCCAATCGATGACGCATTTTTTCGTTGGCCTAATGCTTTGACATGTATACGTATATATGTATTATTTTACTGGCAACAAACATATGTTTATATGCCAATAAACGATGTTGAACTTAAACTTGAACTTGTTAGCCTAATGCTTTGACGGAAGGAGCTGCACTAATAGTGCTTCCAGGACACGACTTATGTGGCTTTGCAAGTTGTGAGGCTACTATGTATGACAACATTTTATATTATTCCATCCGTAAAATCAACGTTTAGGTAACATATATAGTTCCATCTTGAAGAATAATATTTTTTACCAATATAATCAGTATATTGGTTGTTAGCCTTACACGGTGTCTAATACGAGTCTTAGAGCGGACTGCTAGGGGCTTATGCACATCTGAATACAAGCGAGTCCGGCCCATCATACACACGATATATACCATATATACAAGGTATATATATAGTACACGCTTACCAAGTGAACATTTGCCGGGGTAGATACATGTTGTTGCTTTAGAGAAATGTAGATCTACAAAGGCTCATTTGTGATTTTATACTGAACTCTTATTCTGATAAATAATCCCATCCCATACCTGTAAATACCGTTTGAATTTTGCACTTGCATGTCTCATAACAATATTGGTTAAATATATTATTTATTTATTTATTTAAGTCTCATCCATGTACAAATAAAGTCATATACAAACATATACAATGTACAAATAAATCAAGACAAGTATTATACATGATCATTCTAACAAGAAGTATAGGAGACTTGCGATATAAGCATATCGCACAATCATTGCACTTACTTGTTACAACATAGAGCCAAGAATCAGCTTCTAATTTGTCTTTGTTTAAAAAAAAAAAAGAGAATCGAACACATGTGCTTTATTGTACCCAATGAAAAGTAAAGCCACTAGAGTAAAAATAAAGAATAATTAAAAACAAAGGGAAAAAAGATCTACCGTGATAAAATTGATAAGTGACTGATTAGCAGCTGATTCTTGCTTGGACTATAATTGCTGAAATAGAATGCATGTTAGAAATTAAGACATTATTTACGAAGATGAGATCTACGTCATGTTAAAACAGGTTTGGGCACAATATCGAACTAATGACGGACTTGTTAATAAATACGAAAGTTGGTCGCTTTTAACCAATTCTGCAAAATCAGGCTTCGTTTATGTACTGATTAATGTGGGGCTCTTCGAACAATTCAATGTCTTTTTCATAATTTTGTTTGTTTAAAACTTGCTATAAAACCTGTAGTTTTTATTCGATATAGTATCTTGTATTGTATTGCATTGTATTGAATTGTAATATATTTATTCACAGATACACGCACAACGTAAAAACTATGCGGAACCGATTTCAGAAGTTAATATCAGTTCTCTGTTCTGTTGAAACATGTTTTATTACACTTTTCTCTACATAGAAAAGGAGATACTTTCCGTTAAAATATTAACCTGAATTTAACGTAATTACCGTGTCATTACTTAAGAAATATAACTGTTCAAATTATAAATCAATTTCAGCTGATATTAACGTTATACTAATTTTAACGTAGTAAAAATGCATTTGTGAAAACCCTGTGTTTGATATACCAAATAACGAAAAACGTTCCGACGGAGGTGAATTGGTTTTAACTTTTAAGTGTGAGACAATGAGATAAAAAACAAGCATTAATATTGAGCCGTCCCGCGAGAAAACCAACATTGTGAACTCTGCATAAAGTATCGATCCGGATCAGTTAAAGCATGCCGCGCAGGCTTTCCCGGACATACACTTTTCGCCTCCTGTGGATTTTCTGTTTCTGGAATCTTTACTCTATACCTCTATCCCCATGAGACGGAATGTGTCGGCCCGGATCAGTCAGCGCGGACTGCGCAGGCTGACCTGGGTCGGTATACTACGCAGAGGACATAATGTTGGTTTTCTCGTGAGATGGCTCATATGACTTGCGTCAGTTCATTTATCATTGTAAATAAAATGGGAGATAAACGTAATTTCTACGTGAAACTCTCATTGGTCCATTCATAGTCAATAACGTCAGTTTTAAACATACTTTCATTGAATGCAATATGCTTTTCAGTATCTTATAATATTTTAATAATATATAATATTTACCAATTCCTTTAATATGGTGTCTGTTTGATAAAACGTTTTATATTGAATTTCATTTCAGTCCTTCTATCAACATAAATGTTATATATATACTATTTACAAATTCCTTTAATATGGTGTCTGTTTGATAACACGTTTCGATATAGAATTTCATTTCTAAATGTTGTATATTTGATATAACATAAGATCATACAATCCATAAGTTACATAGTTGTAAGGTACAACTAATCCATACATAAATGTGTCCTTCCTGTATTCTATTTTACGTTTGAATTTAAAATGGCAATGTCAGGTTTTAATACCTTTTTGTTTAAATAATCATTTAAAGGACAAGTAAACATCGCTTACCACAGCGATTTACAAAACGCGAAGTGCGTGGTGAACTATTGTGATCACTCACCCTCCGTCGTTCGTCGTCGTCTTTCCGTTCACTTTTTCCTATAAACAACATCTCCTAAAACGAATGAACCAAATTCACATAAATACAACAATACAACATGAATGTTCCTTAAATGATCATCTTTCATATTTATTTAAAGAATTTATTTCCATGTAGAACCTTGGTTGATACGGCATTAGAAAGAGCGAAACATGCCCAAACTTTTTAAAAAAAATGTCGAAAAGATTTGAAAATTATTTTGCACACTTTGGTGACCTTTTACCAAGACTGTTCAACGTAATTCCTATCCGTTAAAACAACATGAACGCCTTTTCTCCGTATATGTGCATAGTTAGCTTAAAAACGTCTTGTCCAAAAGTGTTTGCCTGATAATTAGGTTACATGTCGCAAGTGCACAATCATTGAAAAGTATATAGTGAAAATTATAATAGATTATTGTCCAAAAACTACCAGTCGTATTTGAATAGTAAGGCATCAGTGTCCATCGGTTGACACTTACCAAAATTGTTCAGATTATTCCGATCCTTTGAAAGAAAGCCGCCATTTTAGCGGGGCATTATTGTCATATATTATTGTCCAAAGAATACCAGTCGTATTTGAATAGTTTGGCATCATTGTTAATCGGTTGACACTTACCAAAAATGTTCAGATTTTTCTGATCCTTTGAAAGAAAGCCGCCATTTTAGCGGGGCATTTTTGTCATATATTATTGTCCAAAAACCACCAGTATTTGAATAGTTAGGCATCAGTGTTCATCGGTTGACACTTACTAAAAATGTTCAGATTATTCCGATCCATTGAAAGAAAGCCGCCATTTTAGCGGGGCATTTTTGTCATATATATTTACAAATAGCAAAAGCACTGACCCGATTTGAAAATAATATCGCACAAATGTCCCTTTTGTGACTCTACAAAGATTTTTCAAAATGTTCAGATCCGTGAGAAACATGGCCGTGGCTAATCATTAGCTCAAACATTAATTGGTTTAAAATATGGCTGCCAGCTGGTATTAGAAGAGGGTTAAATTGAAAACACTTCAAAACTATCCTCCTCTGAATACATTGGTCTCATTTCAATATTGTTTGGCAGAATAGTTGCAAGAGAGAATTACACTGGTGAGTGATACACGGCCATGCGGACCTCTTGCTTTGATATATTTATACTTATGTATCGAACAAAAGTGGAGGTGTAATGCTAATTATCAAATCACCAAAGTGTTCCACTGTTTTTTGTTTAGTGAATTGAGTACTGTAGACCATTTCTTACACTGTCAACCAGATTTGTTTTTGTTATTTCTTTATCATTTAGAATTTAATTACATTCATAACATAACTGTAACTTCATTTATGTCTGTTGGTCAACCAGGTGTGTATTTATATTTGTTCTCGTATTCTGCTTTAAAATGTTTTTGAATGTCTTCAATAGCCCGGAAATTAATATGATATGTCTGATGGTAAACTTAATTAACTACAGGTATATAAAATGCAAATATTTATTTATAACGCATAGATTTTTCTAAAGAATCAATTTTGGTATTGAAATGTCAACATGTTTTACTCTGGAGGTCAAAGGTGTTAATCTGGATTACATTCTCCACAGAAATGCTTTATTTTAAACAAACTTATGTTTATCTTACTAATCTTGAATTAACCTTACCTTTCTTTTCTTCGGCATCCCGAACAAATTACATTTGGATTTCTATATTTCATAGACGAACTGTATAAGATTATTTCGTTTTCACTAGCTACATTAGTGGTGTTGGAACTCTTCTGTTTTCGTCTTGCTTTAACTATCGTATTGTCTTATTATGTGTTTCAAGTTATGTATGACTCGTATCGAAACTGAATATTGAAACACATTTTCGTGTGAGAGTTAAATAGCTGAATAGTTTTCAAATTATCTGCATTTTAGATGAAATGCGTCCAGGATAATTTACCGCAAGTCCCACTTTGAACTTTATAAAGAAGTAGTGTAAAAATAGTGAGTTCAAGCAATGCATTATGTCTTTAAATTACTTACTACAAGTACAAATGAGCTAACTAAATGATCGTCGTGAATAATTTGAAATGCCTGGTGATTTAATGATCATTACCAAAAGACGAATAGTATATTTATTTAGGACCTGTATGGTCGTTTGTAACCAAAGTTCTTTTACTGCAAGATTTTATAATCTCTGTTTCTGTCCTGTATAACTATGACATGTTTAAAAGTTCTATTCTTTAGAATATTTATATATACATCACAATAAAAACCACTCTATAATTCAATATTTCGGCCATAGGCATTCTTCAGGTTATATTTAACACAGTTCACACATTATGTTGCGCCCATCTTGAAAGTATTGAACATGAAGACTTACATGATGATTAAACAACTAACAGGATAATCATCATGTTACTAATTAAAGTTCACACATTATGTTGCGACGATCTTGAAAGTATTGAACATGAAGACTTACATGATGATTACACAACTAACATGTTTGAAATCAGTTTACTCCAACGAATAGTAATAACGTGCATGCTGCAATGATTTTAAGCGGTTTCAATTCATGCTTGAACTATTTTTGTTCTTTGAAATGTGTTACCCCAAATTCGTGAAACAGCCTTTTTGATATCAAATGAATAACATGTACTGATTAGCGATAAACCTCTTAATTTAAGTAAATGCCAAATTGCAAGGGTTTCTTTTAAATGAGCCTGTCCGTTGCAGTTCTGAACAGTGTAGGTTCAGAGAAACCTGTACATCTGCTACATCGTAGCAGAATCTAAACAAATTGACATAAACTTTTACCAAGCTTGTGTAAGTAATATACGAACACTATAGACATTGGTCACATTGTGGGACGAACAGGCTGATCTCGATCTACACTTTCCACTAAAGGCAAACGTGTATCTTTTCCCATGGACTAGCTCTATAAATGTTTAGCAAATGCACGTGCATTATGTACATTTAAATAAATAATTGCGTTTTGCGAGGCTTAAAGTTCCGTTCCGTGTTTATTTGCATGTATTTCTCCCATTCTACTCTTAGTATCCTATTGATACTATTCGGCTACTTTAAGATACCCTGAACCACTCCTTCATACATACACTTACTGACACCCATGCAACAGACGACTTTTGAAAACATTAGGGCAAAAAGAGAAATTGCTCAATATGAGAAATTTCTCATGTTTACACAATGTTTTTAACTTCATTCAATGACTTCATTTTTATTTATATTTTAGAGATTTTCCATATTTTTGCCAATGTGATTTCAAAGTTGCCTCCGCCGATTTGTTGTCTGTGGGAAAGGGTTAATAAATAAGTTATTGTATAGATCATTCACAAGTTGTGTGTAATGATACAATGATACAAAACAAACTACGCTAGTTTCGTTCGTTACCATGGAGTAACCCAGGTAATCGTATCTCAATTATTTTATTGAACATTTGCAGTTATCTCCCTTGAGTTGTTGAGGAACCATTTTGTTTGTATAGCTGGTAGTTCGTCCCATGTGATAACATTCACGGTGTGTGTGTTGCAATTGATTAGGGTTGAACAGCGCTTTCAACAATTGTTCATTCACATCACGGCGGCGGCCATTTCACCTAAGTACTTCCTGACTAACTCCTACATGTCTTCCAAAGCAACCAACTACGCTGTGTTTATTACAGTTGATTAGGGGTTCAATTTTAAACATTTCTTCCGTTGTATCCCGACAGCCAATTCACATACCTATGTGTTACCTGTATTAATCAAACCAATACTGCACACACGCGTCTTTCAACAAATCTGACTGCTTGTCCACATAGACTCTGAGCCAATTGGTGGAATATGAATGACCCTTGGCTCATAAACTTTTGCCAAACGTCGGAAAAGGGTTGGCCGGGCATTCGAACTCATAACTCCTCGTGTGATTGTCGGCATCACTGCCGTCTGAGCTACCGGGGCTCGGCGTGATAGTTGAATATATTTGTCTTCAAAGCGGTCTTTTTATTTCTGTGTTACAACCATAAAAAACAAATAAGTAGGTCAAATTTATTAGGTTAAAATATAGTGAGGATTTTGGTAATTGAAATAAAACTATTCTAGAAAGCTGATGACATTTTTAATTGTGTAATGATCTTGTGAATAGTTACAGGCATTTTGATTTACAAACGTATGTCTCGGTCTTAAAGATACAAACATAAATGAGAACGTTTTACTTTTACGTTGGTATGTGATTTCATACATATGTTCCATAATTACAAACATTGTCCTTAAATTTGAACGATGACCTTAGTATGAAGATTTCAACTGTATTATCTCTATTATCTACAATTACTACTGATAATAACAGTTTGAAAATACCTAAAATGTATATGCGGTAAGGTAGCCAGTTATCAGGGAAGAATGATGTGTGTGAACTGGTGTAGGAAAGCAAAGTACAACAATGCTATTTTGGATACGTTTTTCTCTCTCTATCTCTCGAAAATTGAAGGCAATTTTATTAAGTACAATAATGTATTGCATAAGCCACAACAAGCACATAACTGCTAAATGAGATGAAAAGGTTAATAGTTTTTGTCGGTGTATCGTTTAAATACATTTTGGCTGAGTGAGTATTTTTACCACAGGTAGTAAAACTGTATTATCTCTTTTTGTTAGCAATTTATAATTTATTTCTATAGCTAACGATTTAACAGACAACGTTTGTTTATTGCATGCTTTTAAATACGTTTAATCATAAGAGGGACAGTCTCTCGATTTGGGTGTTTAAACAACTAATTATGATAAAAGTATTGTTACTTGTAGGAGTGCTTATGTTTACAATGTTTACCAAACAAGATTTATCAACATGGAAATATTTCCATTTATTGTATACCTGCGCATTTCCCGACGCAAACATATACAGATGGCTATGCGCAGTTCAAACACATCGGAATGAAATTCCGTATTTGACTAGGTAAAAAACGAAACCAAATATGGTAATTTTACGTCACTGAAATATGATTTGACGTTATTGAAATATGCATGTACATCATTAAAAATGTGGTAGCTGCATGCCATTCATACATTATATTTGATGTGTAAATTATGGTATTGCAAGGCTTATTTGAGAATATATAGAAATTTGTAAAAAAGAAATCTGTCTAAAAAGATATACATGGTATATAATAGAAGGAATTATGTTGCAGTAGCTATACATGTTTCTCTTGAAACTTCGATCTCGCGGGATATCGATTGTCCAGTTTCCTCACTTACAATAGTAATACATGTATCGCTACTGATGAAACATACTAGTCCTTGTATATTGTGACATGCTGTCGTAATCAAGTGATTTGCTGTAACATGAGGACTTTGCTTGTAGCCTTACTCAATAACATGTCTACAGAAGATCGGGGGCTTGGCGTGAAACGGTTATAACTAGAATTTGTATTTTTTTTACCAAGGTTAATCACCTCGCCATAAAGTCTTTAAAAGCGTTACATCATTTATCTGTGTAAACAATGGAAATTTAGATGCCATTGCTCGTTCTGAGCAATGGCACCTAAATTTGCATTGTTTACAAAGGGGTCAAAGTTGCCCCTAAAACAGGGTTTTCAATATAGGTTTTTAGTAACAACCGTTTCACGCCAAGCCCTCGAGATGGCTAAGTAGTAACCCTTTCCCACTTTCAGACGCATCAGCAGCAGATGTTTTCTGGAAACATTGTGGCAAAATTAGAAATTGCTACTAATGAGCAGATTCTTATTTTGCCAAATGGCTTTCAACTCCGTTCAATACTTATAGTTTCAGTTACAGATATTTTGCATAGACTTGTCTAGAAGTGTTAAAAGTCGTTTGCTGCATGTACAGTGTGTGTATAAATCTATTGAATAGTTTTTGCTGTTTGACAAAAAATAACACAAAAAGGATGAAAAAGTCCCTTTAAAGTTAAGATTTGACAAGTTGTCCGTACTTGGTTATAATCTGTGATGAGTAACTTCCGAGATTTCTATCGCTTTTATCCCAATGATACAATGTTGACTGACAGAAAAGTTGAAACTATTTGATGATTTTTCTTGCTTGACAAGGTTTATAAGTACAATGGCTACTACGATCACAAGGAGTACCTAACCACAGCTGTGGATCTCCTCTTTTCATTTTATTCTCCGTGTAAAGGTATGAATACATTATAAGTACGTCAACCTAAAAAGGGCCCTGTCGAATTAGGCCCGTCGATAAACAAAATACTCGCGATAACTCGATGTCGAAAATGACCAATATATTACTTCCGAGTTATCAAACATGTTCGTATGTATGCTAAATTAAATGATGTATGTTCAACTTTGTAATTCAATTAAACTGAGGTTCTAAGTATAAGAAGCAAGACGGTGATAACATCGTATCAATAAAACAAGCGGCAGTTCTGGTTGCTGGTCTGAGCAATCACATATACTGCCATGCTGTTGTCAAAAGACATATCCGTTCTAGAAAATGGTTCTAGTTAAACGATATGTTCGAGTTATGATATGTTCAAATTATGATATGTTCGAGTTATGATATGTTCGAGTTAAGATATGTTCGAGTTATGATATGTTCGAATTATGATATGTTCGAGCTATGATATATTCGATTTATGATATATTCTAGTTAAACGATATGTTCGAGTTATGATATGTTCGAGTTATGATATACTGAGTAATGATATGTTCGAGTTATGATATGTTCGAGATATCGCGAATACTCTGTATTCATATACTCGTTTATGAGTCGCGCTCCACGCAGCTGTTATATGAAGATAAAGGTCTGCTTGCACAACATTGAAATCAGATAGCAATGCAAACTATTTGTCAGAAGTTTCTCGAAACGGCATGTAGCACCTTGGCAAACCGTAAATTCGAAGATCGAGGTACAGTAGGAAACAAAACCCTCACAACACCATCAACGTTTAGAAGGTTCGACTAGTCGAAAGTGGGTTCTGTACTGGTTTAAGTAGTGTATGAATAGTTTCGTAGTAGGCCTACATATAGCACTTCGAGGTATGAGATTCAATTGTAGCTGCATAATCATTAGTTTAAATACATGACGAAACAACCTTTTTTTTTATTACCATTACAATAAAATACAATACAATACAATACAAATACCTATATTCCTCTCAGTTCTACAAACAGAATGCATAAAGATGATATAAAAATACATAGTCAACGAGGCGAAGAAAAATAAAAAATAGCGAAGAATATGGTGACAAATACATTTTCCCTCAAACACAAACGGTGGAATCAACTTAATAATGTGACAATTATAAGACACAACAATTCAGTTTTCTACCTTTGTAGAGATTGATCTGTCTATATGGCCATGCTTTATTAAACATATTCATAGTACTTGTCAGAACATGTCTGAACGTTTATTTGACTAATGAGATGTTCCCCCCTTATATTTCGAAAATGTATATCTGCATTAGTCGCAAATGAATTACTGTGCACACTTTTTAGTTTAGTTTAAACTTATTTATTATACATTAATTGCGAAACAAGCTTTCAGCTTATATTAATCACACTCGATGTCTGCTTCCTGTAGACTTAACCAGTACTCACGTCGTGTGTGTGTGGAAAATTACCAAAGGCAGAACCCGATCATCGCGGGACAAAGCATCTACATCATTGTCATGGCAATAGCTTCCCTTACCCACTTCATAAGAGTTTTCAGATTAACCTTGCACTGTAGCCGATAGGTGGTTGCTTGAACTGAGATTTAACTGAACGATATGTTAGCCGGACTAGTCGGTCGGTTATATTTAATGTTCGCAGCAAACAACGTCAAGGCTAACAATCTAACACATAGAACTCTATTGAAGGGAGTGTCTCGCGATTTCTATATGAAAAACATTATATGTTATAAAAGTACTAATATAAGAATATTTGTAACGGTGATTGTATTTCTGCAAAAAGTGATGTTTCGCCATGGACTTATATCTGTATCTGTATACTGTGGATTAGTGTCTTACCCCTTTCCTAGATACAACACATTATCTGTACTTTGACAACATCTTTGTAAAATATATATAATAGGTAATAATTAGCATAATGATTGAATATATTTAAAAACATTGTGGCAAAAAGAGAAATAATATGTGGATGGTAATTGATTTTCTTTTCGTTGTTTGAAAATTGCAATCCAAAAAAAAATGTGAGAAATTTCTTTTTTGAAGTGAATCTGAAATACAACCCCCAATTTAGTATGCCTCGGTTTACATTATTTTACGCGACAATAAATCAGATGTTGTTTGTGTCAATCATATGACAAGCCGGGATCAAAGGTCGATCACACCCTCTCTATGTTCTACAGATAATTGAATGCAACAGATTGGCAACTATTTTGTACGTCCATTATTTGAACGTGTCTCCATTGTGACAGGGATGATGTTTCCCTTTTGATATATACATGTAGAAAAAACCATTTGCTTTCATAGGTATACAGGGTATGGTAAATGGTCTCCAAAAATAAATTAAGAGGAAAAGAAAGAACTTTGCTGAAAGTGAGCCTTACATAGACTCGAGATACACAATCCAATCTGTTCCTTTAAATTATCTAGATATATACATCGTATTTAAGTTCTATTTGCAAATACAATTAAGCAGAAAAGAATGTATTTTGAGGGGAAATGGATCCTACATTAGATAGGGTTCATACTGGACTGGAAATAGACCTTTCGTGTAAATAATCTAAATAATGTATAGATGGTATTCAAGTACGGTTTCCAAATATAAATTACGCCGAAGAGAATATAATTCATCGACAATGAATACACCACTTATACAATGTACTTGTACTATTTTGATGGGCGTTGGGGAAAAATCCATTACTCGAATTCATGTATTACAGCAGAACGTATTTATAAAGATATTATGTCTTAAGCACACGACAGAACCGTTTTCATTAATTTGCAATATTTCTAGTAAGATTTATCAGTATATATCGTATTGCAGTTGTCTAATTTAAGTCTTGAATAATATAACAATTCATTCAATGATTTTCAGTGGATTATAGCGAACATAAAGTGAATTATAATTTGATAAATTCATTATTTCAAAAAGTCAAAATTTCAAGTAAACTTTTCCATGTTTATCCTGACTTTAATCCGTCTCTTTACATTCATATGTAGCTCAGTCGGTAGCGACGCCGGCTGTCAATGCTATGGGTTGTAAGTTCGAACTCCATCTCGGCCAACGTTTGACAACAGTTTCTGTGACAAGCGCCATACATCTTTAGCCAATAGGCTAATCGTCTATGCGGAAAAGCAGCCAGTTGCTTGGAAAGTATGTTGTGTAGAGTACCAATGTGAGAAAGCTAGGCAACACATGAGTAACTGGCCTTGGCGTTAAGCCCCAATCAATCAATCAATCAATCAATCACAATCAATCAATCAATCAATCAGAATTCATATCATGAGTAAGTCAAAGTACGTATAATTATAATACGACTTTAATTTACATATTTCTGTGCTTTCAGATGACTGGTCGGCGAACAACTTAGATCAGACAGTAAGACAGTTAGACTGATCTCAAGGTATTCAATAAAACCTCGGGCAGGTATCCGATGTTCGATCTACAAAGTTCACAAAGACTGATTTCCAATTCACGTTCAGTCCAACCTGTGCTTAAAGACCACCCTTGGGAAAGATAACAATATGGTCTTTGTCCACAGGTGGCCTTTAATTTCAGGGTCGTTTATGCAGAAAATGATTAAATGGGAAATTAAAAGTGTAGTTGTTACAGACACGGAACTGCTATAAAAAGGTGGTCTTTAGCACGAGTTTGACTGTGTCAGAATTTAGGACATTTCAATCTTCATTTGCGGAATAACCGCCCAACTGCACTGAGAAGAGCAATATGCACCACATTGTAAATTATTTGCATTGCTCACACGGTCATGTCATATGTCAGACAACAAAGCAACCATTACGGGTCAGCGCTAGGTTATATGATAAACGGGTCTTGATCGCATTGATTGCATATGTAGTCGATATATCAATATTTTGATCAGCTTATTGAAATGAATATTTTATGACAAAACTCGAGTCACGCCGTTTTGAGTCGACTTGCAAAACCGCTTTTGAACCTTCAATGCAGCTATTGTCTTCATGTGCACATGGGGCGCGGCAGCCATAACGAAGGTTTTCAGTTCGAGTGTCCAATTAAGCGCGGCGCCACAGGAAAACCAACCTTAACGCAATGGTTACAGATTCGGAAATAGACCGGAGCCGTCCCACGAGGAAACCAACACTGTAGACTCTGCGTAAAGTATCGACCCGGCTCAGCCTAAGCATGACGCGCAGGCTAACCCGGACAGACACTTTTCGCCTCCTGTTGGTTTTCTGTTTCAGGAATCATTACTGTATACCTCTTTTCCCCCTGAGACGGAATGTGTCGGCCCGGATTAGCCTGCGCGGAATGCGCAGGCTGATCTGGGTCGATACATTACGCAGAGGCCATAATGTTGGTTTTCTCGTCGAACGACTCACCTGAATAGTAATTCATGCTAAGGATTCAAATGGAAACTGCCTTACAACTCTGTCCATTGAAACATTTATGACTAATATGCAAACAGTGAAGGACCAGATCATACTGTTCGTATGCGCTTGCTGATCTGGATTTACACTATTCGCAAATGTTTGACGGTCGGTGATCGTAGAGCACTCCCCAATTGACCTAGTTATTTTACATGGAGTATTAAGTTCTTAAAACTTATTTTAATCGCTCTCGCTCCTCGATCAGTACACTTGCACAGAAGGATTGAGGGGGCCCAAACTCTTGACCCAGCTATCTATCGAACCGGAAACCGTTTGATCATGAGTTTATATATTGTTTGTTGTTTTACGCCTCTTTCAACAGTTTTTCATGAGTTTGACGCACAAACTCTGAGCCACCGTCTGCAATTGTCAAATGTATTACTGAATGTTATTAGGTGTATTACATGGTACATTTTGTCATGTAGACGACCGCGTCGGTGGTGTATTGGTAGAGCGTCCGCCTCTGGTGCGGGACGTCGTGGGTTCGATCCCCGGTCGAGTCATGCCATACTATTATACTTTTAAAAATTGTAGTAATGACTGCTCTCCTTGGTGCTCAGGTTTGAGGGGTTAGCAGTACGACTGACTGGCTTGTGTCAGGATAAATAGACCAGTATTACTTGTAACTTACCCAGTAAACAACGTGATATAACTGAAAACTGTTGAAAGCAGCGTAAAACACCGAACAATAAATTGGCATGTATACTCGTAATTCTGTACATGTTGTCATGTCTCCCCGCCAATGTATAATATCGTGCTCATGTTCGTATATGTTTGGTATTTGCACGTGATTATTTAGTGTTGTTGTGCGAAAGGTTCAGAAAAAATATGCGCGAGCTCGCCTCCTTTTCTCGCTTCTTTCCTAAGTCCGGCCCTTCATTTGTTTCAGTAAATCATGTTCGGATTGCTATGTTATTAGAAAACATCGCTTTTCTCTACCAACATTTATTATATTTCCAAATTGAACTATGTTAATGATACTCTGCTCCATTTGTGCATTCATTAAATCATCTCGTAATCGCAGAAATGGTATTGTGTTTTGGGGACCCTTGGGTCAAGGTCAAGGTCACTGTTACTGAAAATAGATAAAAGGTTATTGATTCAATATCTTTAATATAGTTGACGTAATGTAACTAAATTGTGTCTGTATTAAGCATTTAAGAAGATATTCAATTGGGTTGGGTTGGGGTTCCTGGGGCTAACGTCAAGGTCACTGTTACTAAAAAAAGTAATACTCTAATTTATCGCTTGGATACTAAGCAGACGAGCGTCAGGCACCCGCAGGCGGTGCTCTTTTTTTTCTAATTGCGTTCACTTTTCTGTTTTATCAGATAATTATGATTGCACCAGCGCATATATTGGTTGTGTTTAGAACTATCACTGGTGCAATGGGCTTGCGCATGCGCCGTGTTAATCGTCTTGATCGCGAATGCGCCGTATTTTACCGTCAGCTCTCGGATATTTCCGTAGCAGTTCGTCACTAGACTGGTTATCATTCGAGTTTGCAATAGAAGATTAAGATTAGTTAACCAGTCTATTTATATGCGAGTATTTTTTTTATATAATTAAAATGTAAATTAAAACCATAGTTTTTCAATAACAGGAAAATGGGAATATTTTCATAATTGCGAAGTTAATGTGCTAAATTTTGCGATTTTAAGAATATATTAAGGGAAAAAAAGGAGGCGCATGTGCAGACAAATGTTTACAATAATTTTGGGAGATCGAGGTCAACACGTTGGGAAAAGTTTTTTATTATTTTGTTTTACGTATGTAACTAAAAAACTATTATTATTATATATTTATATCATATATTTAAAAGTGAGTTTCGTTTATTTCGAATCAAACAGTATTTCTTAAACCATAAAATGCTGATTCCCGCGCTAACATACAATTACAGCATTTTGCAGCAACTCTTGTATTCTGATTACGTTCTGTGATTTGTATATGATATGTTTAATATTTTTTGCAAGTCCACTAGTCCGTTTATACATTTGTATATACATTTTCCGGGAAACTCAGTAAAACTAAAAATTGATCGAGCGTTTTTTTAGGTGAACTAAATTGTGATATATTCTGGACATTTTGTCTGTTGTCCGTCCGTCCGTCTACGTTTAGCTTCAATCAGCATCTCCTTAACTACAGGACCAATTTCAACCGAACTTCACAGGAATGTTCCTTTGTTGGTCCTCCTTTAAAATATTCAAGGATTTAAGAACCTTGGTGTCTGCGTAATCAGAAAAAGGGAGAACATTACAACATTTTAAACATTCCATTCTTATTAAAGGGCTTATTAAAGGGCTTGTCTGAATTCAAGATAATTACATGGAAATGTTCCTGTATTGATCCTCTACATAACGTCTTCAAGCCATGTTGATTGGTTAAAAAACATAGCCACCGGGTATCATCAGAAAATGGGTAAAATGAACTATTAAATTTAAATGGCATAGCCTAAAACCAGTGGACAAATATTTACCAAACTACACGGGATTTTCATTTGGTGGTCCTCTTTCAAATGTGTTAACATTTTCAATACCTGTTTCAAATGGCCTCTGCTAATAAGTTGTTTCTTTTACAGTATCCACTTTCTTATTGTTTTATTCTCACTCGTTGTAAAACTTTCCCCGTTAGTAGCAGTTACATAATTGGTACTGTACCATCACGCATGTGATCGATTTAGAGCAACGTTGGCCCGCATGTTATTAAACCTCGGTCGACGTATGCATCCGTACAGTTTTATCGCTAATTTCTTCACAAATATTACAAACATACATGTAAACTGCCTCTGTCGAATTACTAGAAATGCAACCAATCTTGATTTGCAGTATCAGGATGTGACAACGGTTCATTAATTAATAAATTGTTTAAGTGGCTATTTTCGAAAAGAATCATTTTTCAAATTGGAAGTTGATCTATATTCTCTAAATTACTGGGTAAAAAAAATGCGTTTATTGCTAAGTGATTGCTGGTAGACTAGCTCATTAAATAAATGATTTCGTAACCCTTGCCCTCTTGCAAACATGTTTATATAAATCAGCAGCAGACGATCTTTAAAAAACATTGATAGACAAGAGGGAAGTTGCTGATAATGATCATTTTTCCCACTTGCTGCTCAATGTTTAGAGATTTTCCATATTTGTTCGATTCACAGTTGTCTGATGCATTCTTGTTGACTGTGGGAAAGAGTAAAACAGGAGGGACATATATTTCAAACAAATAAAGAACCGGGCTATACCGAAATATTTATACGGTGATGTCAAAATGGCGGTTTTTAAATTTAACCGAATCGATGAGGTCCGTCAAAATAGTCAAAATAGTTGAACTTGAAACCCGGGAAAAGGTATATCTCGTTCGGTATATCGATTAAATAATGTGTAATAAGTTGAAGAATCCAAGCACGTCCGTTAACATTGAGTCATGGACGTAAATGTTTAACACTGACGCATACGCGGTAGACCATTTTTGATTGCATTGAAACAAAAGTAGAATTTTATGCACAGATGACCTTTGTAATTAAAGAATACCTGTGATCAGAGACCAGATTGTTTTCTGCCCATGGGTGGTCTTTAAACATAGGTTGGACTGTATTTACATTTCAAAGTCATCTACTGACAATGTGTTGTATGTGGGAAAGTGTTAATCCAAGTTCATATAAAGGGAACGTTTACTTTATTTATTGGTCGACCATTCTGTGTGGTTTACAATGGCCGGTGGTTCAATCGAATGATAAGTAGCATATGGTACCTAGATCAAGGTCAATGTGGCCTTTATTAGTTAGTACCTTACAGGTTGGGTTGTCGGATGGGCGTTACCGGTTCGACACCTGCTCATAACGGCAATGGCAGAGAGTACTAATGAAATGCGAAATGCCTTGCATATTACTGACCTGTCACCCAGGTATCATTGATACGTGTTATGTTGCCGTGATAGACTAACATTCTGTTGAAAACGGCGAAAAACGCAGATCAAACATGTAATTAAGGCCGTCTTGACCTCAATCATGACAACTTTATGTTTTTCGTCCGACGAAAATGTCCTGTCTCTTCAAACTAAACTCTACACTGTTCTTTGCCGGTTTGCCTTTGGCCTGTCAGGTTATCGTTCAACGGATGTGTATCGTACATATATCCGACCGAACGCCTTGTTGGTCGATATTGTGGTCAGAATATTCGCATCGAGAAGGGAGATCAGTGTTCGATTTATGTTCCGTAAAAAACACAAAGCACTTTAAAGCTAGTTGCAGTGGGTTTCATTATCAGCGTTAAGCTTTATTGGATATCTTGACGCCCGATGAGCTGTTGTCGGGATAACAGTTCTAGCAGTGCGTGCAACTAATCCAGAAAACGCCTTGATTTAACAGAAATATTGTATAAAGTAGTACATGATTTAACGCCTAACAAACAAGCAAACGGTCTTTAAGCTACTATTGGCATTACAGGCGTCTACAATCTAAAAATAGCATTTTACTATATATTGACAATATATAGTAAAATGCTATTTTAATATTTTAAACGAGACTGGCACCTGTGATTGGCATTCATGTGTGTTTCAGTCACGAGACGTGCTTCAATTACCAAAGTGTTTCTCAAATGTATTTTGTATTCGTGATAAGTATATATATGATGCAAGGTTATGTGTCAATATATTGCTGTCCATCAACAGTTTCTTTTCAAAAATGTTTACAGTGGGCGTTATAATTAATCATAATTATACGCTTATTTATGAGTTTTAAAATTAATCGTATGTAAAGTATATACTTCGAAAGGGGCTACGAGATACCCAGATGTATGTACACATATATAGACAAGCATTATACATGAAAATCTAATTGCTAAAAGGAGTTGAAAACATGGCCACTAAAGGGGAAATTATTACGTGTCATGAACAATTTCTCATTTTGCCACAATGTTTTCAAAAGTGGCCTGTAGGTGGAGCAGGTTTAATATGCATTTCAAGACGATTCACCACCCTTTATTTGGATTTTATATCTTTTTGACTCTTTCTTAGTTTACTATATACAGTGAAAGCTGTGTTTTAAGACCTCCTATGAGAATACAACACTTGAGTCTTTGTTCACAGGTGGTCTTTATTTCCAGGGTCATTTATGCAGAACAATGAGTAATTGTAAACTTAAAGTGTGGTTGCTAAAGACGGGGCTTATATATTCCAAGGTGGACGTCCGCACAGGTTCGACTATATATATATATATATATATATATAGAAACAAAGAAAACAGACACTACATTGGCTTTAAACGTACCAACCGGTTTCGTTTATTCTACTCGTCAGAGCAACGCCAATTATCATTATAATAATGATACTAATGATTATTAGCGTTGGTCTGGTGAGTAGAATAAACGAAACCGGTTGGTACGTTTAAAACCAATGTAGTGTCCTTTTTCTTTATTACTATATCTTTTTCTTGTTCCGGTATATTTCTTCGTTTCAAATTACATATAATATATATATATATATATATATATAAAATTATATATATAATAGCAACATTTGCCGATTTGGAGTCTTAATGGGGCCCGTATATAGGTTAAATGAAATAAAACTAAAAGGGCTAATTGTCTATTTTGTTTTGGTTTAAAACTAACTAACATGTATACATACATTTAAGATTAAGGTGAGACTGTATGAATGCACATACTCGCACGAGTCTACACTGTACGTATATGCAGTAAGACCCCGCGTATAAGACGCGGCTCGTATGTCTGAACGACGCCAGAGTTCTACACCGAGTTAACGAGCTTAGCTTAACTTAAATATTCCTTTTTTTATGACATACATCAACCAGATACCAGAAGTCGCGTAAAGCAGGGGGCGTGTCAAGATGTATGCAGCATGTTGACAGGGCCTCTTTTTTCAATAAACTACTAAGACAAATCCCCAGCGTCAATTTGATAATGATTTCTCGATACCTAATTCCGGGATTGTGATGCAAAGATTTACAGCTCATAAAGTTTACTATCTTGTTGTTATTGCATTTTATATAATACCTCAAAGGCAGCCCGAGCTATAAACCTTCAGCTGTTTACAATAGTAACTTGTTATCTGGATTTATAGTCATTTAATCCGATATTCATGAAGAAATACATACGTTCGTAATTATTTGTTTGTTTTGCTTGTTATAGGTGTTTCACGCCATTTTCAATAGTATTTCAGTTATATTTGTCTGGCGTTTCATGTGTAAAATGTCCAGTACTGCGGGTATCATTTGACCTAATAACGATGCATCAACAGTCTTTATGCTGTCTGTCCCCTCAACGTTGAGCGCAAAGGAGGAAAGCAAGTACTACCGTTTTGAAAGTATTTTGGCATAACCCGTCTGGAGCCGAGCCCCGGTAACTCAGTCGGAAGCGACGCTTGCTGTCAATCCATGGATTATGAGTTCGAACCCCAGTTCGATAAACATTCTTTTTGACATTTGACAAAAGTCAATGAGACAAGCGGCATTCGTCTTTCACCAATAGGCTGACAGTCCATGTGGAAAAGCAGCCAGTTGCTTTGAAACACTGTTGTGTGGAATGCTGATGTAAGAAAGGTCTAGAAACGCATGGGTAGGTAGGTGTATTTGAAATACATCGGCAGCATATGACTTAGAAGGCGTCGATGTAGGGTAATTGATTATTTCAATCCCGAGGATGGAATCATCCAACCGTGGGTTAATTCGGGAATGCGTGAATGAATGAATAAATGCACCAAAGAGACGAGTTAAAACACATATTCATTTTTTTATTAATTTCATAACAACATAACGTTTTTATTTCCGAAATAAATTACAAATTGAAAATAAACACAATGTTTATCGACTACACCACTTTAACCACTCACTCATTGATACATAAAAAACTTCTTCATGGCCCATTATTACAAACCATTGTCCTATACTTCTAATTCCATATTTGCGGAATATCCACATTTACAAAGTAACATACTTTCTCATTGGCTTAACCTTTTGATTTAGCCAATGAAAAATGGCGTTACTTTGTAAAAATAACTACAACAATATATGGGCGGCACTCTACGAAAAATTAACCGTAAATAATTTGTGACCAGTGTAGATCCAGATGAGCAAGTGAATCCGCGCAGGTTGATCTGACTTTACACTGTTCCTTGATCAATCAGAGAATGTTGAAAGAAAACTTCTATGAAACAGTATATATTTGTTTCCTCTAGCTTGGATATGCATGCAGGTCCTTTTCCTCATGGGTAATAATTACGTTAAGTTTGGTTTTCATGGAGCACCGCCCATATCAGTCTGTCCATTGAAAAAGGTACGATTTAGTTTTCTTGAAAAATGTAGATCCAGATCTACACAGTTCAAATGTCACACATGTAAGTGTATCATAATCTTCCTTCAACGTGTGTAGATTCTGATAAGACTGAGCGGGTGAAAAGCTAATCTGAACCCACACTGCTGAGAAATGCCAAAGTTACCATGTTACCATAGACAGTCCAATATAGCTTTCTATTTTCAATGTTAATATTGTCGTGTAGAATTTGTTTACTAAGCATAAAGAGTATAAATGTAGGTAAAATAGTTTCCAGACCAAACCAAACAACCAACAATAACATTTACCAGTGAGTGTATTTTTCTCATTCATACACATGTACATGCATTATGAACATATTTGAGGGTTTTCATTCCGTAGGCTTGTAAGTATATATTTTAGAGTAAATTATAAAGGCTACGAAGTCTAGGGCATTTATTTTTTCATGGAGTTACTTGTTCTTATACCGTTAACAATTAAAATAATGCGAAAAATGTGAAAACATAGAACAAATAAACCCTAAAATATTGCAAAAAAAAGCATTATACTACATTAAAAATAGTAAATCTTGGCTGGGTTCATAGAAGAAAAAAAAACTTTATCGCTAAACGTGAAAACCCATTTCGTGTTGAAAATTACCGAACCAAACTGGGTTTCCACGGAAAGTTTCTGAAACATACTAGGTTTTCAAGGACAATTTAAAAAACATACTAGGTTTTCAAGGACAATTTAAAAAACATACTAGGTTTTCACGGAAAATATCTGAACCAAACTGGGTTTTCGAAAATGTCTGAACCTAACTAGGTTTTTTTCTGAAAATTACTGAACCAAACTAATTTTTCTAGGAAAATTACTGAACCAAACAAGGTTTTCACGGAAAATATTGAAACATACAGGGGTTTTACGAAATATTACTGAAACATACTAGGTTTTCACGGGAAATAACTGAACCATACAAGGTATTAAACGGAAAATAACTGAAACATACTGGGTTTTCGCGGAACATTTTTCTGGTACAGTTACTACATAACGCAGTGTTGTTCATTGGCAACTTCGTTTGGCATCACTTTAATGAAGAAGATTATATGCTAATTGAATGGAGGTAACCAACATTAAATGATATTTTTAAAGTTATCTGCTTTAGAAAATAAAGAAGATAATAAAGCAACATGTAAGTTAAGTATAATTTCAATACATAGTTGAACAAACCATAATGTTATCCTATTCCGTGCACGTCTATTAACCCATTACTTCACACAGACGACATTTGACACCTGCCACTGAAGACGACTTTTGAAAACATTGCAATAAAAGGTGAAATTGCTCAAAACGAGCCTTTGAAAATTCATGTGAAGTAATGGGTTAATCTTTAAATGTGTACGATCTTTTTCTAGTTGACAGAACAAAATCTTCAAGTGTTTTATCCTGATAGACAATCGTTTACTAGATGAACTACTTCCGGTCTTATTTCTGCAGTGTGTGTTGAGACTCCAATATGTTAAGCCTGTCCCTCTTACTGACGCTTTCTGAAACCTTTGCAGCAGACGACTTTGGAAAACATCGTGAAAAAAGGCGAAATAGCTCATTCCTCTTTTTCTACAATGTTTTCAACTCTATTCAATAATAATGCTTTTTCTATATATTTTTCCTAGATTCAAAGTGGTCTGCTGCATTTTCGTATGTTTGTGGGAAAAGTATCAACATCAAATAATTCAATGCTTGAAATAAATTAATATTACCAAACAGAAAGTATTTCGGTCAATTAAAATTATCCGACAACATTCAACGTTAAATAATCACATGCGTTTTATTTAACTTATAATTTAAATTCTACGGTGTCTTAAGCTTTGATGACCTGATCTTGTTTGAAACAAAACAAACATCATTTAATATAGCGTAATAAATACATATTCATTCATGTAGGTGAAAAAAGGAAATTATAGAAATGCACGCAGTTGACGAACTACTTATTAATATGAAGCCAAGTATTATACGATCGTTTTATTTTGTAACACAGTCAAAACATACCGATTCAATTAACGTATTCGAAATTCACGTAATAAGGAACAGTCATACACAAATGCTGACGATGAAAAGGATGAATAATAATAAAAATAATAATAATAATAATAATAATAATAATAATAATAATGATAATAATAATTAAATGATAATATCAATGATGAAAATAATAATATCAATTCTTTTTATGTCTATCAAGTATGAGTGTCACATAC
This sequence comes from Serripes groenlandicus, assembly GCA_031761405.1. Taxonomy (NCBI): domain Eukaryota; kingdom Metazoa; phylum Mollusca; class Bivalvia; order Cardiida; family Cardiidae; genus Serripes; species Serripes groenlandicus. The sequence goes on from JASEVX010000003.1 coordinate 85,959,203, forward strand.
TTTATCGAATTAAATGATATATTTTGTCTTTCGATTTCAAGAATTAAAACTACTTAAATTTTCAAACAAAGACAATGTTTCTTGCTTTCAATGTATGTTCTCGTATCTAACAGTTTTTAATATCATAATACGTACGATATATAGTTTAGATAAAAATAATTTGTATCGTTAAATTACGGAATAAAAATCAAACCTATCCATGTATATATATATATATATCTTTATAAGTAACTATATACCAACATTACTATCCATTTTCCTTGCAATATGTAATGAGGAAGATAGTTTTAAGTTGTTTATGATTCTAGTTATATCACTGCAAAGAAACAACGAACACGGCGGGAGAACTCGTTTTCTGTTTGAATAAGCAGTTTGAATTATGCCTATTCAATATTTTTCCAGGCTCTTGTTTAGAAATAAAACTGTATGCAGTATGGTATTGCTGAATTTGCACTTAAATATACTTGGATATTCATGATGATGATAATATTAATAAAAAATAATAATGATAATAATAATATAAATAATAACAATCTTAATAATAATAATGATAATTATAATAATAGTAATGATAATTATAATAATAATAATAATTATTATAATAATAATAATATAATGATAATAATAATAACAATCAACCATAATAATAATACAATAATTATAAAAAGTATATATAATTATAATAAAAATACAATGAAAACAAAGTAAAAATAAAATAAAAAAAATAATAATAGTAAAATAAGTAATAACATAATATATAAAATACATAATTATAATGAGGATGCACTTTTCACTTGTTTTCAATTGAACATACCAAATCATGCTGCACATAATACTTAGTTATTGCAATTTCAAATTAAATTTTCTATTTAATTGCTCAAGTAAAATCACCTTGAACAAAAGTCGCCCGCAATGTAAATAAAATTATTCAAAAAAGTCTAGCTCTTTATTAAATGTATTTTCTTAGAATGTTATATCAATACTATTCCCTACTTCATAAAAGAGCAGATTAAAAAAATCACGAAATCCATCTGCACGAAAGTAAAATATAAATAAAGTTGTATGTTCGTTGACTTATTCATAATGAAAAACAGCCTTTTAAAACATGGCATATTTAAAGTGAAAACCCAGTTACTTTTTTTTTTATCTTACATCTAGACTTGTCAAATTCGAATTACAAATGAGATGAACGATCATCAACCGTTTCATTCAATGGTTTGGAAGCCCTGTTGTTGAAATCCAGTGAAATCATTAAACATAGAACTGATATCGTTAAATGTCGTGTTGTATGCAGTCTGTACATTATTGAAATGATCGAAACTACCGTTACCACCTTCGGCCATATTGGGACCATGCTGCGGATGTGTTGATGACAAATAATTCTGTTGCGGTAGCAATGTGGACGCCATTGTTCGATTGGCGTGGCCATTGTATCCGGGCCCATAATTACCATCGAAATAAACACCGTTCTGATACGCATTTAACTGTCCGGAATTGAAAGAACCTTGTTTTAATTGAGGGTTATTGCTTCCGTATTCCTCCATCGACATAGGTCTATTTGGGGTCGAACTGTCATTTTGCGCACTGTTATTAAACCCTGAATAGCCACTGCGAGAAGGTTGATAAGTGTTTGAATTCGTGTCAAAAATAGACGACGAATAATGGTACTGGGCGTTAAAGTCCCCACTTTTATAGGCAGTTTCACCCCGAGAACTATTTTGGACCGCGTAAGGATAACGCTTTTGTTGCTGTGCTAATGGGTTAAGTTTTTCTAATTGCGATAACTGATTAGATTTGTGACCAGAAATTTGTTGATGTCCATAGCCGGACTGAAAATGATCCTTTGAAGATCGCGAAACTTGGTTTCCCCCAGGATACAGCTGTGAGTAATCATCCGGAAGGCTGTAGTGTCCGTTGACCATGGTACGCAACGAATACTGATTCTGGTCACTCGGGAAATCTGTCTCTGGGCGAGGAGCGGGATAAAAGCTATCACTTGAATTAGGTCTAGTCTCGCGGGGCGAGAAATTTTGTTTCACTCGAGATACACCTTGACTGGGACTCGTTTCACACAGTTCATTACTTGTATTCGTTTGGAAGCCACAATTCATGCTTTGGTGTAAATTGTGGCGACTTCCAACACTTTGGTGATTAAAATCACTGTTCGAAACAGTGTTTAGCGGAGTTAAACTTTTTCCCGTACTAGTGGATCTTGGACCCAAATCTAAGTTATTGTTATCGGCAGAGGGGTGCTGATCCGCGTCCGGCGTCGAGGACGATGCGCAGTTATGTCTTGTCGACGGGGAAGAAGGAGACGATCCCAGTTTCGGTGATGTCATACTGGTGTGTGGTGACGTCATATTAGGGGATAACTGAGTTAGTATAGATTGGCTTTGAGCGGATCTCACAGATGCGGGAGATTTGATATCGTCACTGGATGTTACAGAGTTATTCCCGCTTCTCCCTTCGTGACCTTCACCTTTCTCCCCGCCATCCTTTATTTGTTCACTAAATGATAACCGTTCCGATTCGAGTTTAAACACACTATGATCCATACACCTGTCGTCATCCGGTTTGAGATGATGGTCCATATTAGAATTAGTAAAGTCCTCGTTTTGTAAGTTTTTCGTCTGCTTTTCGTAATCCATGTTGTCACTCTCGAACGAATGAGGACTTCCGGGAATGGAGTCACACGAACCTAGTCTGGCTTCGGTCTTCTGTCGCTGCACCTAAAATATTAAAGATTGAATTATTGAATGTTAACGTCGTTTTAAATAATATTTATTTATATAACGGCGACTTGTCTAACGTGCGCAACCCGGTGTTCTTGCACCTGCACTCCACATGACATTATGCACAGGCAACTTCCGGTTTTCTCACATGGACATTTTATTCCATTATTATATAAAAGACGCTACACGCCAATCATACTGACTTTTGCACTTCATCGGAAATAATTAATGGCCGTTCCAGGATTCGAACTCACGACCCATTGTTTGATAGCTCTCTTTAATGTGGTTAGACTTAATCTTTTAGATTGTTTTTTATACATGCCCGTAATGTGTTTTGCATGTTAAGATGTCTTAAGGTTTTCAAAAAATAAGACAAACACATTAGGTGCGAACTTTCGTAATATTTTGTTTATTATTTATGTTGCATAGTAGTATAGAACACGCCATAATGTTTTGTAAAACCCAAACGAGAAATATAGATGAACACACGCAATCGAAAGAGGTACATCTTTGATCTTTAACGGAAAATAAACTAATATATCCCATAAGATCGTGCTTGCGGTGTCAATATCTTACAGTGTTTCCACCTGCAGACGCACTTTAATACGTCTGCAGCAAACGTCTGCATGATGAGCAATTTCTCCATTTGCCATAATTTTTTAAACTCTATTTATTCATTGCGATTTTCAAAATGATTGCCAGTATGTGAAGATATGTGAATTGCTGAAGATTTGCTTTCCTCTGGGAAATGATTCAATTCAATTTAGAAGTCGTAAAGCAATAATTCTACTTCCTTTTAATTTTAATTTAAATGCGGCCGTAATTATACATCAACGTTACTGATTTAGTGCGACGATATGGTCGTTGACATTTTCTACATAACTCGTTTAACATGTTAGTTTGTGAATTGTATGATCCAACGCTATCACTTGACCAAGTTCATCTGGTAATGAACTTTGTGGAAGCATGTAGATAATTATTATGCATTTAATTTATGAATATTTCGTCAACTATCTTTAAGTTCGCTTCGAAACAAGGAACCAAGACATGTTGTTTCGAAAACACGAATGATTGACTCAAGGTGATGAAAACACATTCAATTCATAACCCTGTATACTGTTGCACAAAGGTTAAGGGTGCGGTCAAACTTGAAGAGTAACACTTCCAGAGCGCCGTGTAACCACGATCGTTATAGAAAGGAAACACATATGAGCCGTTCTACGAGAAAACAACATTACGGACTCTGTGTAACGTATTGACCCAGATCAGCCTGCACAGTCCGCGCAGGCTCATCCGGGCTGACATAATCCGTCTCAGGGTATAGCGTAATGATTCATAAAACATAAAATCCACAGGAGGCGAAAAGTGTCTGTTCGGGTAAGCCTGCGCAGTATGCTTAGGCTAATACGGGTCGATACTTTACGAACAGTCCACAATGTTGGTTTTCTCGCGAGACGGCTGATATTAGCTCTCAGTTCGTGGTTAAAATGAAACATATGTTCTACACACCTAATCCTTTCCATCATAAACAGAAACTACAGCAGACGAATTTGAAAATGTATTGGGTACATTATCTCTAAATGAAAGTACAACTTCGGAAGAGAGTAGAAGACATTGTTTATGAAATCCATTTTGAACGATTGCAAAAGAAACAGTTTCCACAGAACCATATGGGTGTGCTTCTAAGCAGTCTAAAACCTTGTCGGTTAGACATCTTGTAAGCACAAGCATCCCGGAATCCAACGAAGACGGTTATGATTAGTAACCGACAAAACAGGTATACTTTCTATGGTGTATTTAACGCCGCTTCCAACAGTATGTCTGTAATATATAAGACCAATGTTTCCAGGGTAAGTTACTAGCATTATCAGTAATTGCGTATCCCCTGGTACCGGTGCATCCGTCGTAATACTGTCTCCACAGCCTTGACCGCCATTACTTAATTACTTAACCCTTTCCCACATGTAGACGCATTTTGACGCAATAGCAACAGACGACTTTTGAAAACATTGTGGCCAAAGTTGAAATTGCTCATGATGAGCAATTTCACCTTTGGCCACAATTTTTTCAACTTTATTTAATAATTAGGCTACAATGTTTTCAACTTTATTCAAAAATTAAGCTACAATGTTTTCAATTTTATCTAAAAATTTAGCTACAATGTTTTCAACTTTATTTTGAAAAATTAAGCTATCTTTCATGGAGATTGTTCAGGTCTTTGTCACTATGTTTTCAAAGTCGTCTGCTGCAGATTTGTTGTTTGTGGGAAAAGGTTAAGTATTACATAGATATATAACTTCGTCGTAAAGTGTTAACAATTACAAATACATATGAAGGTCGGCTTTCGTACGACGCGTAACATATTGTGTTTTGATATCGGTATGATCAAAGTGGGTCGGAATATATCGTGTTTATAAGATGTTTCGATATGTAAAATATGAGGAAAACCACACAGCCCATACGCTCGATGCGGCTGGCGTTTTGTTTTTCTACGGGAAGCGAACTATCTTTCAAAGAATCTGATCCCGTGAGTATCTACCAAGTCTCCCACGTTTTTATATAAGCATGTTTTCAGATTTATAACAGAACGGAGTTATATATAACGATTGGGCGGGCAAGCATACGTTTGATTTTTCAAGTTTGGCTTTTTTTTTACAAAACCCGGCGTAAGTCAATGACGACGTTGGACACTATTTTCACTCAGAGTTACTCAAATCAACTCAACTTTATTAGTAATCGGCATAAAAACATGCCTTTGACCATTTACAAACAACTTAAAATAAAATATGGCAAATACACACTTTCGAATAGACATTCGCAAAACAGAACATTGTACATTCAAAAACCGAATCATATTAATTAGGGCAATACAATGGACTTGCGATAACTTGGAGTCGAAAGGAACCTACTAAATAAAGATAATAACAATCCGAAATAACGCCGTGTTCGAGAGACCCTCGATTTGTTTCTATTTTGATTGATGTATTTTCAGCTTTGTAAATCATTTGTATTTGAATGGTTATTTTATGAGAAGCATGGCAGTTATAAAATCATACTAGGAAAACAGCCCAGCAGCAGGACTGATTGCTCGTCTGTGTAATCGGTACTATTACTCTGTTTTCATAAGCGATTGATTGATTGATTGATTGATTGGGGTTTAACGCCTTTTTCAACAATTACTCAGTCATATCATGGCGACCAGTTCACCTAATCATGCGTTTCCTGGTTTTCCCACACCAGTACACCACACAACATACCTTCCAAGCAGCTGGCTGCTTTTTCACATATATTGTAAAACAGCCCATTGCTGCAAGACTTTTGAAAAACGTCGGAAAGAATGTTGCCCGAGTTGGGATTCGAACTGACAACCCCTGGATTGGCAGCCCGCGTCGTTACCGAGTGAGTTACCGGGGCTACAAGAGAGATCCGCTTCGAGAATGTGTTCCAAGTGTACGATAATTTTGAAATATCATATGTTCGAGTTATCGCGAATCCAATATAACTTGGTTAACACAGTAATGTTAGTTTGCCCACATGTTCAATGAAATAGACAACTATTTCTTAAAATATAAGCAATTTTTTGCTTAAGATAGTAAGTGGAATACTTTTCGTTGTTTTAATATTAAATTGTGTTGCACCCAAAACCGCGAAGCAATCAGTTTATTGAAAATATGTATAGAAACACTTGGGGATGTGGGAACTATAATAATTTCCTAGTAAGAAATAATTCCCAATGGATGTTATCTGTCGCCCGGATAAAAAAAATAAAACGACGTCACGTAAAATAGTTTTAGTGCTTTAACCCGCAAATAGCAAATTCGTGCCGACTTATAAACTGATGTTACTCAGGACAATGTCAAAGAGTATCAACTTAAGAATGCTTCCACTGTAAAAGAAAAAGCGGATTGACAGATATTTGACAGGGTTGTCTATTTCATGTCACGCTCGTTATCCGACAGAGTTAAAACACGCCAGTGAGAACGAGATTGTTTACATAATACGAGTTAGGATACAGGTTCGCGGTAACGGATGGTACTGTTGGAGGTTTGGTTGTAAGAACAACATGAATACTTTCTAACAGACATTTAGATAAGATGGAGTAAATAAGCTTTTTTTATTTATTTATTTCTTATTGCCCAAGAAACCCCTATGTCGTGGGTACTCAAAATAATCGTCTCAGTGAGACGATTCTTTTGAGTACCCACAACGTAGGGTCCACTATTCAAAAGAGGATTTTAGAATATGATATAAATGTATGCGTCTTAACTATGTCTTGGGTTTCTCATATGGGACAGCTGTTTAGTTCTTCTTACCTATCGTACAACTAAACGTATATAACAAATATATTAGATTTACCCGAATTTTATTATTTGAGAGCTTTATTTCACATTTATTTATGAAATTTTAAATCTACGAAGCATTATAGAAAACCTTTAGAATACAGTATATGGGAATGTAGATAGTTTATTATGGGAATAAAGATAGTTAATTATGGGTTTGCAAATTGATCGTCTTCGATACTTTTACTAGTAACACTAAAATAGAAAGTGTATAGTGCAAATAATTTGTAGATAGCAAATTGATACTTTTCTACACTTGTCAGAGATGCTCTCTAGGTTAAGATAGAAATTGCATACGGCAAATAAGTTGCTTGTCCATTTAGACAGCTTAGTGCGGTTTTGAAAATTGATCGTTTTCTACACGTGATCAAAGCAATCTGTAGGTAAGAATAGAAATTGCTTAATGCACATAATTTGCTTTTTCGTCTTGATAACGTAGTGTGGTTTTTCTAATTAATCGTTTTCTACACTTAATCAGAGATACTCTGTAGGTCATAGAAATTGCATAATGCGCATCATTTGCTTTTTTCATGTTGATAGCTTAGTGTGGTTTTGCAAATTGTTCGTATTCTACACTTATTCAAAGATGCTCTCTAAGCTAGAACAGAAATTGCATGAGGCAAATCATTTGCTTGTACATGTAGATACATGCAGATTAGTGTGATTTTGAAAAATGATCGTTCTCGGTTAGAATAGAAATTGCATAAGGAAATAATGTGCTTGTACATGTAGATACATGTAGCTTAGTGTGGTTTAGAAAATTGGTCGTTTTCTGCACTTAATCAAAGATACCCTCTAGGCAAGAATATAAATTGCATAATGCAAATAATTTGAGAATAGAAATTGCATAATGCAAATAAGTTGAGAATAGAAATTGCATAAAGCAAATAATTTGCTTTTTCATCTTCATAGTTTAGTGGGGCTTTACAAATTGGTCCAGTACTACACTTATACAAAATACTCTCTAGGTTAGAATAACAATTGCATAAGTCAAATAATCCGCCAATTTTACCTGTGTCTGCCGTTTGAATTTCATCCGTCGATTTTGGAACCAGACTTTGACTTGGCGTTCCGTCAGATCTAGCGAAGCCGCTATCTCAATCCGCCTCGGTCGGCACAGGTACTTGTTAAAGTGAAACTCCTTCTCCAACTCGAGGAGCTGAGTGTTTGTATAGGCCGTCCGAAGGCGTCTTGAACCACTGGAATTGCCATTACCATTGATATGTTGAGCGTTGTTAGTGTTGGACTGCGAATTTGGCGAGAAATCTGGAAAACACGCAAGAATAATATTGTCAGTAACGCTAAAAATGTTTCAATCTTGTTTTCACAGGACTTTTTCTTTTGCTTAACCCTTTCCCTCATACAACAATTCTGCAGCGCAGACGACTTTGAACATATTTTGTCAATAAAAAATAGAAAATCTCTATAATTGAATGGATAACCTATGACTAAAAGTGGAAAACATTGTGGCAAAAGGAGATATTGCTCGTTTTGAGCAATTCCTTCTTTTGTCACTATTTTTTTTTAAAAGGCCGTCTGAAAGAGACGTCAGAAAGCGTCTATATGAGGTAAAGGGTCCAACATACAAAGGAAAACGGAGAAGACGGATTTGAAAACATCGAGGCAGAAATAATGAAAAATCAATTAATTACATGTTTAATTATTTATTATAGTTTAGAAGTATGTTGGCAAAATGAGAAATAATTGTTTGCTTATTGTGATCTTTTTCTTCCCTTCCTACAATGTTTTCAAAATGTTGTTTAGCCCGATATTTCAACAAAATGTCTGAATGGTGGATAAGAGTAAATTGGTGTTTGTTTAAGTGTTGTATGAATCGTCATGTTGCATTATGATGGTCTTTACCACGGTATACCTTGAAACGCAATCAGATTTGCAATAACATTGATTCTGATTCTATGATTACCATCTAATGTATTTGGCCTTATGATTTTACAAAAAGGCGGTATGGAAAAGCATATCCAACAATTGTTGGCATTGTAGATAAAGTTTTCTGTTTCATTATTACTAACTCATATCAATGAATCCCACGATAGAAAATAGCCCCAAGTTCAGTTATATAGAGGATTGTTTTTGTTTAATTCATTGTGATATCAAGATGTACTACTTTCTCTCATGAACGGCTTAAGTGAAATAGCCACTAATGAAAATGACATTTATTCGCGAATGAAAAAACATCCTGATAGTACAGCTATATCCTTTCCCACATACACCAAATCAGCATTCACATAGCTTTGAAAATACCTAGTCAAAAACAGTTGAACTCAATAAATGAAAAAAAAAAAAGAATGTTGAATATAGTTAAAACATTGTGGCAAAAGCAGAAATTGCTCGATTTGAGCAATTTCTCCTTTTGTAGCATTGTTTTCTGAAGTCTTCTGCTACAGAAAGCGTCAAAAAGCGTCTATATGTATATGGGAAACGGTTAAGTACATTCGCACCTCATCTTGGGCTCTATGCGACAGAATCGGCAAACGTTCAAAGATTAGACGTGAGTATTTTAAACAATGAAATTACCACTTGTCTCATTAAATCTTAATTTAATTTCCAATTCGTTATCCCTTTCCCACACTCAGACGCTTTCTGACGCCCCTGTAACATTAAAGATAGCTTTATTGTTAAATAAAGTTGAAAACATTGTGGCCAAAGGAGAAATTGCTCATCATGGGCAATTTCGTCTTTTGCCACACCGATTTCAATCATATGTAATGATTAATACTTTCATTTAAACCTTTCCCACCTGCAGACGCATTTTGACGCAATAGCAGCAGACGTCTATTGTAAACATTGTGGCCAAATGATGAGCAATTTCCCCTTTGGCAACAATGTTTTCAACTTTATTTAACAATAAAGCTATCTATAATGGAAACTTTTGAGGTTTTTGTCATTATGTTGCTGCAGATCTGTTGTATATGGGAAAGGGTTAAAGAGACGTTCCCTACGTTTTCCTAGATGAATTAAAAGTCGTCTGCTATAGATGTGTTGTAAGATAAAGAAGGATTAACCAATATTACAGTACAGGCAATTTTTTGGACAATCCCTACATTTCAAAGTATACTTATTGAATAGAAGAATTAAACTTATTTGTGGCAGAAGGAGAAATATGTCATTTCAGACTCATCCTTTTGCCACAATGATTTTTAAAAAAAAAAGTCATCTGCTACAGAAGCGTCAATATCTGTCCGCATCAGGGAAACGGTTAAATCCCAATTCATCACTGTTTCCATCATTACGTAAATAAATTCCCCAACGTTCGAAACAGAATACACCGTAAACAATAACTCGAATGAAGGCATAATCATTGTTATGTTCGAGTTTGTTATGGTAGTGAAAGCCACGATTGAATCTAATCGAATTTACAGGCCGGAATATTGGCTATCAGCGGAACAATCAGAATTGCAGGCACTTTCGTTTGAAAGAGATATGTGAAACAATCTTTAGAAATTCCCAAAGCCAGCATGGGCAGATACGCTGTGATTCCGGTTACACTATAGCCGATGTCATGACAGAAAGATACCGAATGTATCGCACTTGTTTACATGTACACATAGTTCAAACATGTGTCTAAAACCATGAGGGCCGAGCCCCGGTAACACAGTCGGTAGCGACGCAGTCTGTCAATCCACGGGTTGTGATTTCGAATCCCAGCTCGGCCAACATTTATTTCGACGTTAGACAAAAGTCACTGTGACATGCGTCATTCTTCTATGTGAGGGTCGTGGTCATCCTTAGCTACCTCACAGTAAATTTCTTATTAGTTAATTGTTATTAGTATTTTAACAAGAAGTGATAATTCGTTGTTTATGTCTTAAATTTTCAAATGAAGCAATACAAGCACAATAGTAGTTTTCTTTCAAATTCATTCATCTGACGAAAATTGTGAGAAATCTCGACAGAACCGGAAAACGAGTAAAACATTTCGTGAGTGCCGGCGAAGATGCTTAAGATACATTTCAGTTATTTCTTATAATGTTTTCTAGACACGTCTACTTAAAAAAACATCTTTATCTGGAGCATGACTAAAGCTTACACATATTCTGATCGAGATAAAGCTCTAGTCCGACAGATGTGTTTGGCATCGAAGGAGCGACAACGGGTTTGATATAAACATAATTACCTCTTTTCAAATAGCGCGGTTCATTTATAAAACAAACGTCCACGGATGCTAGTTGGCAGCGATATTTTTGTTCAAAGAGCGCAGTGATACCATAATGAGATTTCCAGAGCTTGTTTTAGGTTCTATCGTAAGGATTTCAGAATTCCTGCGTAAGATGATCGTCTATTGACAATAGAAATTTCTCTTTTGTTTGTAAATTATTTTTCTCTTCATCTGATAAGATGGTATAGAGTCGTGAATAGACGTTGTTAGAATGCATATTTGAGCCGTCCCGCGAGAAAACCAACATTGTGGTTGCATGTACAAACAATATGCAAAAGGCCACGTTACGTCGTACCAATTTACTCTGATGACGATGTAACTTGTTATGCCTATTAAATATGAACAAGTCAGAAACACGTTTAGTAAACACACGAATATCAATCAATTCAATTCGGTGCAAAAATAGGGATGTCTTTGGTAATGCTTTTATTGGATGAGACTACTTTGAGTGTCACCTTAACTCTTTCAGCGCCAAATTGTTTAAAATAGACTCTTCCATGTTCAAAATCGGGCGTTTCTATTTCTCATATAATACAATTTTGTACTATTTTGATAACTTAAAGGCAAACAATGCTGATTTCAGGTGAGACAGCTCGTTACGAGCTGACTCGCCTGAATCAGTATTGTTTGCAAAAACTGAATATTGCCTTTGGCGCTGAAAGAGTTAAATCGTTTATAATAATAAAAAAACAATCAGAAAAGGTTTAGTTGTTCCATAAATCACTTATGTTGTAGTGAAAAAGTCATTGTACTCTTGCGTATGATATAGATAAATACTAAGTGCTTTGCCATGAATACCTCGCATTGTTATTGTTACATATAGTCGTCTTTACTGAACCACATTTGCAAACATCTGAAATAATACCATCGTTCGTACTTTTAAAGGAACTCGTTCGTTTGTTATAAGGACACATTCGTTTGTTAAAGGAACTCGTTTGTTTGTCAAAAGGACTCGTTCGTTTGTCAAGGGTATTCGATTGTTTGTTTGTTAAAGGGTCTCCTTTCATATGTTGTGTTCATAACCCTAAAAATGCCATTAATAGAACAGAACAGTTGTAAAAGTCGTCGTATTTACGGAACATGATTATCAACATAGAAATATAACTCTGGTAATTAAATAATTTAAATCATATATGTAATTTAATAATTTATAATCGAATTAACCGTATATTGCGAAGTTATGCCCTTACCAAGTGATACATGGTATTATAACATGACAATGCTTGTATCCGATGTAATATACACATTACGTATTTCTTTATATGTGACACGTGTAATATAGCATGACCAAATCACTATTTGTGTATTCATCCGCGAATGTTTACACACTGGCTGAAAACGTGTATCCGGTAAACACAAACGATAGATGGACGAGGTTAAGGGACTATTATTGGTCATACAAATATCTTTTTGTGTGATTAGTTAATAGTCTATTAAGTATTACATGTTGGGACTATTTTCTGACAGCGAAAAGCCGATTTTCTTTTTGTGTTTCGTCATGTGATAAAAATAATCTGACATTCTATGTATCTGTTATCTGGTAGAACAAACTAGTAAGCTTACTCTAGTAAATGTCAGCTGTAACAAATGAATTATACATTCATATACTGCTAAAATTGAACAGAAATGGTAGTTTTTGTTTGAAAAGTGTGACATCGAATTCGTAAGAACATCTTCTTAATAACAATGGATGCTTAGTTATTGTTTAGTATATGTCAGCTGTACAAAGTGCATTATATTTACACATACTGCTAAAATTGAACAGAAATGTGCTTAGTTTTGAATGGAAGTAACAAATGGAATGGTAGGTGTTGTTAGGAAAGTGCGACATCGAATTCCTGAAAACATCCCTTTAACAACAATGACTGCTTGGTTATTGTTTATTTTAAAGTTTCCATTGCATAGCACATTGTATCAGGTATCTCTATTGGAGACAGGGAACATGTTAAACTATTTGGCGGAAAGACAAGAACAACATTGCTCTCGTAATGTTATGTTTGGTTATATTTTCAGTTATGCAGAAAGTATCATTATTGTGATGTAAATCCATCCAGATGATCAACATTGAAAGGGAATCGGAGCCTTGTCGATGTTGCAGGATGCCATGACATGAACCACAAACAAAGCTAAGAGCAACAAAAACACATTTGAGCAGCGTCTGTCAAAAATGGGTCTCATAGAAATATACGGATTGAAATCATATAAAGATATATTGAAATAAAAAAGGATCCAAATTCACCAACCGTATTACTTATGCGATAAGTAATACCTACATACATAAAACACATATTTCACCATTCAATTTCAACAATTTGGAAAATACTTAAAAATGAAAGTATAATTATTGAAAACAGTTGAAAACATTGTGGCCAAAGAAGAAATTTCTCATAGTCTGTAGCAGACGACTTTGAAATGATCTTGTCAACAATTTGGAAAATCTTTACAAATGAAAGTATACTTATTTAATAGAGTTGAAAACATTGCGACATGAGAAGAAATTGCTCATAATCTGTAGCAGACGACATTGAAATAATCTTGTAAAATATATGGAAAATATTTATAAATGAAAGTATAATTATTGAAGTGTGTTCAACATTGTGGAAAAAGGGGAAACTGCTCATTATGAGCAATTTCTTCTTTTGCCACAATGTTTTCAAAAGGCGTCTATTGCAGAGGCGTCAGAAGCCACCTACATGTTGGAAAGGGTTAACTAAACATGTATATTCAATAAAGAGGTACCACATCAACATAGTTAGATATAACAAATTCTATATCTTTAACATTGAGAGATATCTCTCTAGCGTTGAGATACTTTTTTTTCACTTTTGGTAGATACCTATATATACTCTCAACTGACATATATACTTCAGCTGGACATCTTGATTTTAAGATTATAAAAGTATTGTAATATTATTCAAAAAATAGAGATATCACATTTAAAAATGTATATTAAAACGGCTTACTTCTAGGTCAGTGTATGTTAAGTTATTTTACTATCTAACAGTGAAAGTTATATCTCTTAAACGTATAGCGCTATATCTTAAACATAGAGATATCTCTTTAAATTTATATCTTTAAATTAGAGAGAGATATCTTTAGCTTCGAGAGATATGTCTTTAACCAGGGACACTATATTACATGTAATATAGTGACCCTGCTTTAACTTATAAAGATATATACCTTTAACTTTGAGAGAGGTATATCTTTAACTATATATATATATCTTTAACTAACTTATATACATTTAATTTTAAGAGAGGTATATCTTTTAAGTAGAGAGATGTCTCTTAAAATGTGTATCTTTAACTTAGAAAGAAATATTTCTTTCGCTCAGAGAGTTTTCGCGATGTCTCTCTTACATATCTCCGGGAAGGAAACCAAAAGTCGTCTGCAGCTTGAGACGTCAGATGTCATATTTATGGTGGAAAGGGTTTAACCCATTTGAACTGATACAAATATGACCTAGATCTAGATATAATTACAAATGAGTCGCGTTTAGCGAATTGAGGCGGTGTTGTTGTTGTTTTTCAACAACTGCATCACAAAGAGGTGCATGTATAATTTGTTAGATGGAGCTACACTTATAGACTGTTGTCGACAGTAGCATCTAGGTCTATACTGTATGTACATGGACACTGAAGGCCCTGGTTAGACTATGTGTATGCATAGATTCATCCGGGTCTTCACTGAACGGACAAGCAATAAGACCCGAAGTCGTCCGTCGCGGTTCAAAGTGTAAATAACGTATGACTTCCTCAGCATATATAATGTAATTGTAATAACCTATACGACGCCAGAAGGTAATCGATAAACTATATATCGGATACGCTCCTAGTAAAGTCGCCCCGTGATGCGTTCAATGAAACAGCTATTTGATTTTCTTTTTTACTTTCTTACAAAAAGATAATTTCTGTTTCTAAAACTTCAAGGGAGAAATAAATCTATACAAATCTGAAACTTGTTCTCTTTAATTTTAGTTGGAACTGTGGTGGAAATATGGTGGAATACCTTCATTTTCTCACACTTTAAACAAAGGTCGTCTTGATCCGGGGAAATGATTGATTAATATAGATAACAATTAACACGAAGAAATATACAGTTCGATCTGGACACTCCCCCTAGTTGAGATGGTATTGACTTTAACCATTTCCCTCATATAGACGCTTTCCGACGCCTCTGCAGCAGACGGCCTTTTGAAAACATAGTAACAAAAGAAGAAATTGCACAAAACGTGCAATTTCTCCTTTTGTCTCAATGTTTTCCACTTTTAGTCATAGGTGATCCATTCAATTATGGAGATTTTCCATATTTTGACAACGTTTGTTCAAAGTCGTCTGCTGCAGAATTGCTCTATATTGGAAAGGGTTAATACAGCTTATACGGAAAACAAAGCGACGTCTCCGATCAGCCTGACGTTTATATCTGAACAAAGCATCGTCTAGTTATTAACTTTAATTAAATAAAGAGTCAATCTTTTGCGACCTTTTAGAAGAAATTTTCAATGTCAACTTATTTAAAAAAAAAATATATGAGAATTTGGCTGAAGACTGCCAAAGGAGACATGCTTCTAAGTTGACTTGACTGACCTGAAAATCACTCAGCCAATTTCCTTTTCATTTGTTTTAAAAAACCGGACAAGCACATGCATCAATAGCTGTAGATCCACTGCACTCGAAAAATAGGTGTTTATACCCCAACTCATGAATGTTTATATTATAACGAAAGTACCTTGTCTATCGATTTGTTATAGTGCAGAGGATCGAATGATGTATTCATAGTCCTCGGTCAAATACCTTTCTTCACGTGCGTATACAAGTGCGGCATACTAATCCATATATTCATCTTTTCTACTAGACCAAAGAAGGTCTAATTATATTAATAGACACTATATAATTAGACCTTCTTTGGTTTAACCCTTTCCCACATACAACAAACCATAAGCTGACGAATTTGAAAACATCTGTGAAATCTCTACAAAGGAAAGTTTAATTATTGAAAAAAGTGGAGAAATATTGAGGCAAAAGAAGAAAATGATTATTTTGAGCAATTTCTCCTTTTGCCGCAGTGTTTTTAAATGTCGTCTGCTGCAGAGGCACCAGAAAGCGTCTGTATGCAGGAAATAGTTAATTTAAGTATATCTATTATTAAATGAAGTAGCTATTTATGAATTCAACACCAATCTATAAACTAACTATAATTGAGTGTTTCCATTCGAAAAGGTACAAGTAGGCATTTTTGAATAGCGTATATTCAGACCAGCCTATACATCTAATACTTCTTTTCACAATCTAAACAAGTTGACACGCTTCTGTCAGGCTTATACAAGTGAAGTGAGAACCGTATATTTATATATTGATCAGATAATGCGAATGCACAGGCTGATCTGGATCTACACTGTTCACAAGAGCTAACAAGTACCTGTTCCCATAGGCGGGCGTCATTTTCCTTTTGATTCACATACCTGTCAAATATAACGCATCACATATACGGCGTGCAATACTGAAAACTTGTATGATCTATCTATAGACGAGATGCATTTGCATCTGAAGACATGACATACATTTAAATTGTGGGAAAACGCTATTAATGGAAACATCTAATATGTTACTGTAATATTACTAAACGGCTTTTAAGACTGATTAATTCTTTACCCAATTTGAGGACAACCCTTTCAGACAACTTTTAAAAACATAGTTGAAAAAGGAAAAATGGCAATAAACGAGTGCATTCTCATTTACCCGCAATGTCTCCAACAGTCTGCCAATATCGTATTTCCATATTTCTTAATGTTATAATACTTTTGTCAGACGTTCTGAAGGTGAACGATGCGGAAATACGTTTTAAGGTATATGGTAAAAGATAAATAATCAAATGGAATCATGAAAGATCCAAGGTAAACGATGCTTAACCCTTTCCCTCATATAGACGCTTTCTGACGCCTCAACAGCAGACGGATTTTTGAAAACATAGTGACAAAAGAAGAAATTGCTCAAAACGAGCAATTTCTCCTTTTGCCACAATGTTTTCCACTTTTAGTCATTGGTTATCCATTCAGTTATAGAGATATTCTATTTTTTGACGAAATATGTTCAAAGTCGTCTGCTGCAAAATTGGCGTATGAGGGAAAGGGTTAAAGGTTGGCTCCGTATTGTATCGGAAGCGGATAAGTACTAAGAAGAGTATTTAGAAAAGGAAAGGGTAAAACAAGAAGTTACTCAAACAAAAGACAGTCTATCGGCGCTTTTTGTTTCATTCAGATTGAAGTATGTTTCGCCGAAAGGATTCTGCTTATCAGCAACTTGTCAATCACATGTTCCCGAGGTTTCTCGCGGTAACTCGTTAATGACACAAACAGACATGAACACATGTTTGTTTCAAATATTTGACAAGACGCTGTATCACCATGTTTATTTCGAGATCTCTGATCGGCCTGAAACACGCCATTCTATAACTGTCTATACACATCTGTACAAATACACGAGTGGTGCTCCCGGAAAACCAACCTTAAAGAGGCTGAACTCAAGATTATAGTTAGTATAGTCAACGTTTTAACTCTTTCAGTGCCGAATTGTTTACAGTAGACTATTCGATGTTCAAAAACCATGTGTGTCCATTTCTCAATTTATGAAAGTTTTGGACTGTTTTGGTAACTAAAAGGCAAACAATGCTGATTTCAGGTGAGACAGCTCGTTACGAGCTGACTCACCTGAATCTGCATTGTTTGCAAAAACCTCAATATTGCCTGTGGCGCTGAAAGAGTTAAAACTGTTCAAAAGTTGTCTTGAAATATTAGAATCATAATTCTGGGATAAAATAAGAGTAATTATTTCACTTTCCAGTACAGTAAACATCTAATTATTGATGCTTCATTTTTACTGGGTAGACATACCCAGTAAGCCAAATGTTGTACATTTTCATCACTTGCAGTTGACTGTTTTTCAACATTTACTCCTAAAATAGTTTTGAATTATTTATTACTTACTTTGTTGTTACAATATTTGCAGAAGTTTTATATCCATCTGCATTTCAGCACATATATGCTAAAGTTCCGAACGGATACTGCTTTACAAAAGTTTCTTGAAATATTCTAGTGCAGAGTAAGGTGCTGATCTGGCTCTACACTGGTAGCAGATGTTTTAGCGGTGAGTCTTCGGAAAGCACTGCTCAATGTATACACAATGAATACCATTACCAGCATACAGAGTTAACAATTAATGGAGAAAACCGCATTTAAAACATAAACATGGCGTAACTAATAATGACATTTAGAGCGTTAATTTCAGGTCTACGTCAAAATAATGTGAAATTGGAAGCTGACGTTTACGGAGTTTTTACTAAACCTCAAACATCAGTTGTTGTTAATGTTACAATCAGTTCAGGTTCTGTATTAAGAAAGGGAAGTGAAAACGGGAAAACTGATTTTGATATATTTCATTTATTTGACGTTAGAACATTATCCGTTAACTTAGATATCAATTTTACTTAATGTTTGGTGTAGTAACGTTGTTAAAATGGCATTCATATTTTCGAAGGTTTGAACATAATTTATCAGTTTTATCATTTGTGTTAGCAATATGGTTACATAGAGATCATTTCAAAGTAAATGTAGAAGTCATGGCAATTTTAATATTGGAAATGTGAAACAACGTTTTTAATTACGACCATAAATGAGGCGAACTTTACAACTGCTCGCAAATCCAATTTCTAACTATTCAATATTCAGTGACATTTTGAAAAAAAGAAAAAAAAAGAAGCTTGCTTTATATTACTGCTTAACCCTTTCCCCCATATGACAATTCTGCAGCAGACGACTTTGAACATATTTTGTCAAAATATGGAAAACCTCTATAATTGAATGGATAACCTATGACTAAAAATGGAAAACATTGTGGCAAAAGGAGAAATTGCACGTTTTGTGCAATTTCTTCTTTTGTCACTATGTTTTCAAATACCCGTCTGCTGCAGAGGCATCATAAAGCGTCTATATGAGGGAAAGGGTTGAGACCCTTTCACAATGAAAACATTTGAAGAAATTAATAACATTCTCAAAAAGATTGTTGCTCATTTATATTTTTCGAATGTTCGCCGCTTAAGAGCGTCAACATGTTTAACTATAAGGGAAGGAACAGAACGGTTCACCGGTTTGATATTTAATCTTTGTAATTTGATATTATTACCAACTTTTTTTTACCAGATATTGAATAATGTTTCTAGTAGTAGATTGGCGTGTTTTTATAATACTACTCTAATTATAGGATAGCATAGCGGTTGCACTCATTGCAGCGTTGCCGTCGAAACAGAACCACTTACACAATTAATTGATGTTATTTATTATTAGCTTATTTCTTTCCCACATACAGAAGATGTCTGTCACATCTGCAGCAGAGGACTTATACAAATATTGTGACAAAAGCGGAAAAAGCTCTTAATAAACACCTTCACCTCATGTAATTCTGTTTTCTACTCTACACAATATTTATACTTTCATTTATACAAATGTTCTCATTTATGTTTTAAAAGTCGTCTGCTCCTTATTTGTTATAAGTGGGGAAGGGTTATTTCCATTTTTCATAATTTTCCAACTTGTAACTTTAAACGTTTACCTGATATCGTTTTATCAGAGTCATTTGCTTTGATGGATTTATTAATTGTTTGGTCTTTTACGTCGCTTTCAACAATTATTCAGTTATATCACTGCATTTCCTGGGTAAGTTATCATAACTTCTGGTCCATTTATCCTGACACCAGCCAGTCAGTCGTAATGTTAACCCCACAACCCTGAACAGCCATTACCACCATTTTTAAAGTTTTTAAAAACCCACGACCTCCCGCACCCGAGGCGGACGCTCTACACCACAGAGGCGGTCATTTGCTTTGAAAAATATCGGAGTGAAGCTATAACATCTGGAAGAATTGTAAGCTGACATTGTATACAGAGCTAAACACTTTGAAAAAGAAGGAGATATTCCTAGCGTGGTAACAATTTCGCCTTCTCTTACAGAGTATTACAAGGCATCTGATTCAGGTAGCGGTTTAATCCCCATTTACCACATACAACAAATCTGCAGCAGACGACTTTGAAAAGATTTCAGAAAATATCTTAATGTAACTTAATAATTCTCTGATTGAACGTTTAAATATTGAATAGAACAATTGATATGCATTATAAGTAATTGCTCCTCTTGTAACAATGTTTTTCAAATAAACGCCTGCTGTCGATGCGTCAAAATATGCCTAGAGGTGGGAAAGTGTTCAGGAAGCTTAATCCAAACTGTAAAAGACGTGTTTGAAATACCAGAGCTCTAGATAAGGGACGTCTTGTATGTTTCTGAATTCCTTATTTGACACTCTAATCCTATGTTGTGGGTACTCAAAAGAATCGTCTCAATGAGACGATTCTTTTGAGTACCCACATCATAGGATTTAGTTGGATATTCAGGGAGATATTGTGGGGAAAAGAGCTGTATACTCCTTCCTATCGGGACCTCTTGAATACATGTAGCATAACGGCATGCATATATAGCGGATATTTAGCAGCATAGCAACGTGTCACATCATTCATGGGTCATTTAGAAACGATAGGGCCACGAGAAAGGCTGGTGTATCAAACTGGGTATCTCTAAAAAAAAATGTGATCCCGTTTATTTGGAAAAGGAACAAGTTGTTTTTGTTAACAGTGTAAATCATGATCAGCCTGTGCATTCACATAATCTGATTAACATCAACACTGTTTAAACATGACTTACATAAATATGCTTGTTAGAAACATCTGTCAAAGTATGTAGATTCTGATCAGATGAAGCGGATGTACAGGCTGATCTGAACCTGCACTGTTTAAAAATGTAAATTTGTGCCTTTATTCATTGCGGGCTTAAAATAAACCACTCACTTATTTCATTAGTATATATTCTCCCTTTCCAAATTCATCATATATGGTCATCCATAATAACAAATACGGCGTTGAGTAATCAGATAGAAAGATATAGATATAGATTAATTTAAAATCAATATATTATGCAGACTTTCCACTAGTTCTAGTTTTGAGTTTTAATCATAAACTCGTTCGCTTTGACTCACAGTTTAAGATTTCCATGCGTTATATAGGTATTTATTAATAATAATATAACACGTATCCTGGCCATTGTAAAAAACTATGAAATTTATTATTATGACAAACATACATTTTTGTGAAACATAAACCTGAAGCGAATCCCTCAATTGAAGAAAAATTCATCAAACTTATTTTTTTTTTTTTTTTACTATTTCTAGTTTATTTTACCATGTATATTTTCATAAAACAAATCACCAATTTGAAGAAAATATTCATCAAATTGATGCTCTTTAGTTGATCCTACCACGGTAACAATTGTAATGAAACAAATCTCATATTTGAACAAAATATTCATGAAAACACAGTGGGGCAGAGGTAAAGCGTCGGCCTCTCGTACTAATGGTCCCGGGTTCGAGTCTCGTGATGAGCGGGTTCTGCCTTTGGGATTGATATATTTATATAAGCTGAAAGCTTGTTTCGCAATCGATGTAAGATAAATAAGTTTAAATTGACGGTCTGTAGTGTATCCTACTACGTTAACCCTTTCCCTCACATAAACGCTTTCTGACGCCTCTGCAGCAGACGGCTTTTTGAAAACATAGTAACAAAAGAAGAAATTGCACAAAACGTGCAATTTCTCCTTTTGTCACAATGTTTTCCACTTTTAGTCATAGGTTATCCATTCAATTATAGAGATGTTTCCATTATTTGACAAAATATGTTCAAAGTCGTCTGCTACAGAATTGTCGTATCAGGGAAAGGGTTAATATTCATAAAACAAATTCGCAATTGGACGAAAATATCCACCACACTAAGATTCATCCTTACATTTATATGATAGATATATCTTATTTGACTTATACATATACATGTATCTCATCATATACATACATTTTCATATACACACTGTATACATGAACATCAAATAATAATCCGAAATAACTTCCTGATTTCGGTAGAGCTCACAAATAGCTTATACCAAATAAAGAAATGTTAACCTTTAACTTAAAGCAGTTTAGGAGAGTGTGAATTGTTGAAATATATATCTTAATTCCAAATTCATTCTGTCAATCACCTACATATATTATTTCAAAAACCATCTTATTTAGATGATCTGAATCTTATAATATGTGAGTAATGGGTTTTTAGGAATATTTAAAACTGTTGGGCATTATCGACGATAAATAACATATATATATATATAAGTAATATCTGGGACAACTAATACTTATTAGTTGTCCCAGGCAGTGTGCAACCTGTATTATAGAAGGAAGTATGTTTACCTGTATATGTTTGTAGAACAAAGCCCAAATGAGGAATGTTTTTGTCAAACTTATACATGTATAATTTAACCTATGTAGTTTTAGTTTATTTTCTTGAAACTCGGACTGGTTTATCATACTATGTACATTTTCCCCAAACTTGGGCGGTGCATAGTTTATCATACCATATCATACCATATATATATTCACCATATTTAGACCGTGTGTATTTTATTTTATCTAGTATATTTTCATAAAACAAACCCCCAATGCGAAGAACATTAATGTACGCCAATGTAATACACTTCTTTGCACATTGGCTAGTATCAGATCTATATCGTCAATGAACCCTTTCCCTCATACAGACGCTTTCTGCCGTCACCGAAGCAGACGACTTTTTAAAAACAGTGTGGCAAAAGAAGAAATTGCTCATGATGAGCAATTTCTCCTTTTGCCGCACTGTTTTTTCTCTTTTAGTCATTGGTTATCCATTCAATTATAGAGATTTTTCCATCTTTTGAAAAAAATATGACCAAAGTTGTCCGCTGCATATTTCTTGTATGTGGGAAAGGGTTAATTAATAAACAAACATAAGATAGTATGGACGAGGTTTGGGATTCCACTCAGATATCTCGCTATGCAGTTTCGACCAAAAAATATATATACAAAAGGTAATATAAGTAATCAAACGTATTAATTCATTACTGTAGTCAACAAATACTTGTTTTTTCTTACCCGTTCGATTTAAAATGCGACAGAAGGATCATGCACATTGGAGGTGTCTAAAACCTATATAGACTACATTACGATAAAATATTTACCTCCTTTGATCTTCGAAGCATATTAACGCTACATTGATAGGAATGGGGATCGTGTTCAATTGCATGACCCTTCAGCCAAAGAAAGGTACAACTGAGTCGTTCCACGAGAAAACCAACATTATGGCCTCTGCGTAATGTATCGATCCAGATCAGCCTGCGCAGTCCGGGCCGACACATTCCGTATCAGAGGTATAGAGATATAGAGTAATGATTCCTGAAATAGAAAATCCACAGGAGGCGAACATTGTCTGTCCGGGTTAGCCTGCGCGGCATTCTTAGGCCGAACTGGGTCGATGCTTTACGGAGAGTCCACAATGTTGGTTTTTCTCGCGGGACGGTTCAAATGTGTTTGATAAAATACACAAACCGCTAGACCGTATATAAGGTTTAGCCTGTGTCATGCAAAAAAGGGTTACGTTCGTATATCAAAAAAATGTGAACATTTGCGAGCCAGCAGCGTCAGTCTAACTTTCTTAACCCTTTCCTTCATACGACAATTCTGCAGCAGACGACTTTGAACGTATTTTGTCAAAACATAGAAAATCTCCATAATTGAATGGATAACCTATGACAAAAAAGTGGAAAACATTGTGGCAAAAGGAGAAATTGCATGTTTTGTGCAATTTCTTCTTTTGTCACTATGTTTTCAAAAAGCCGTCTGCTGCAGAGGCGTCAGAAAGCGTCTATATGAGGGAAAGGATTAATTAATGTAGTACAGCAATCAATGGACTGACAGTGAGAGGGCAGCCAGTTGCCTGCGAAAAACGTTGTGTGACGTACTGGTGCATAGACAGCCTGGGACCACATACTGCCGTGATCTCCGTGATATATAACTGGAATAATGTTGAAAACTGTAAAACTACGAATCAATTTATCAATCAATCAATCAATCAATCAATCAATCAATCAATCAATCGATATTTTACAGATGAAGTAGGGGTTATCCGACATATCGCCTAATATGCAGCTTATACAATCAACCATTACTGGATGTAAAACAGCCACGTCTGTCACTATCCAGCGAAAAAGCCAGTCTAGAACGTCTGTCAATCCAGGGGTAGTGAGTTCGAATCCTAGCTCGGCCAAACTTCCTTACGACGTTTTGACAAAAGTCAATGCGACATGCTTAATTCAACTTCAACCAATGGGCTAACTGTCTATTTGGAAAAGAAGCCAGTTGCTTGGAAAGGCTTCCGTGTTGCGTACAGGTGTTGGAAAGTCATGAAATGCATTGGCAGATAAACTGACCGCCTTGATATGACTGAACAAATGTTGAAAACGGAGTTTACTTTCTCGCAACAGTACTATATACAACATTTCCTACAAACAACTGGCTGCTACCTTGCATAGACATAAAGTCGATTAGAAGTCAGTTAACAAGGTGTCTGCTAGAAGTGATTTGACTTGACAGCCTTTTCTTACACAATTATAAACATCAAAACATTATTTCGGTTTTCGATTGATAACGTCAGATATTCACTCTCAGTTTCGAAAGAATTTACTGAAATTATTATTTTAATAAGTAAATTTACGTTAATATATCAACCCCATTTTTAGAGTTGATCTTCAATCTAACATACATTAACGCATACATCTATTTTTAGAGTTGATCTTCAATCTAACATACATTAACGCATAAATCTATTTTTAGAGTTGACCTCCGATCCAACATAGATAAGTGCATGAACACTGTGAGTCTCTATTTTCCCCTCATCTGACGCCTCTGCAGCAGAAGGCTTTTTGAAAACATAGTGACAAAAGAAGAGATTGCTTAAAACGAGCAATTTCTCTTTTTGCCACAATGTTTTCCACTTTTAGTCATAGGTTATCCATTCAATTAAAGAGATTTTCTATTTTTTGACACAATATGTTCAAAATTATCATATGAGGGAAAGTGTTAACTTATGTCCGTTTCGCGGGTAAGATTTGTTGCTTAATAAAGAGACAACATATGTCACACGAAAATCGACTTTCGCTGGTCTTGAAATTAATAGCAAGTATGATCTTTTTGTCAAACCTTTCCCGTCCGACTTCCTTGGACAGACTCGTTGGAATTATAATGGTAGAGCGTCCGCCCTCGGGTGCGGGAGATCGCGGGTTCGATCCACGGTCGGGTCATTCCAGAGCCTTTAAAAATGTTTGTAATGGTTGTTCTCATTGGGACCCTGGATTGCGGGGTTAGCATAACGACTGACTGGCCTGTGTCAGGATAAATGGACCAGTAGTAACACCAAACAATACATCAACCAGACTTCCTTGATGAGTGTATGACTATTAAAAACGCTGATCCCCAAGTTCCGAGCAGCGGCTTTCGTGTGACTTGGTCCTAAAGGTATCTTTTGTTTCGTTTCAGTCTATATGGTTTCATCCCTGTATCTTGTTACACAATACTCTAGTGCCGCTTTGAAACACAAAATCGAGCCGACATGATATTTTTGAAGTCGCCTTATTTTAATATTTGAGACAAAAAAGGATAAAACATGACGACAGTTGAAAGCATTATGTTGATACAAAAAGTCGCCTGTATTAGAATGATAGTGAATAAATTAACCATTTTTTTCAGATGCAGATGGATTGTGACATATCGCCAAAGGACGGTTTCTGAAAACGTTGTTGCAAAAGAAGAGTTGGTCATAAACTCATAGTACTATGAGTTTATGACCAACTCTTCTTTTGGAACAACGTTTTCAGAAACAGTATGAGTATGCTTTCTTTCATAGGGATTGTCCGTGCGTTTGCCTAGATGTTTTTTAAAGCCGTTTGCTGTAGCGTTGATGTAGGTGGAAACACAAGAACGCTGTGTGTGGGGGAAATAAAAACAATCCAGAGCCTTTTCTGACGGGAATCGAACCCAGGAACTTATTATAGATAACCAGACCGATGCTCCAAAAAACAACAACAACCAAAAAGCAAGCAAAATACCATCCTCGGTACCCAGGTTTATTTTATGAATAGCCTGGGTAGCGAGGATGGCAAAATACGAGCTCATGAAGCTTGTCAAAAAATAATAAATTAATTTAATAAGTGTGTAGGGTTTTCGATATGATACAGATATGGTCGTTGCTACGAACATTGATGAAAAAACGTTAGACCAAAACAAAGATATTGCAAAAAATAGGACACCATTTTGTATAGGGTGTGCATATCCATTGACGGTCATGTTTCGAACATGGGGTTAGATTTGCGTTTACGCTTCAGATCAAAGGGAAATGTTCAATACTTGGAACACACACAGACACGACTGCAACACACAGCTCTTATCTGCATTAAAGCCGCGTTCGTCAAAGAACGGTCCTTATTCCGTATACCCGTTCTGATTTCACATACTATTAACCGCGTCCGCTAGCTATTTTGATTTATTAATGCATATGCGTACAGTGAAGACTGAGGCGAGCCTCTGCATCATTGTAATCTCACCACAACCGTCAATGTCCGTCTACATGTATTTTAGTCATAGAAGGATCTTACGACAAAATGCTACAACTGTAACCCCAGAAGGTTAACTCTAATTTACCTTAACTCTTTCAGCGCCAAATGCAATATTGAGCTTTTTGCAAACAATACAGATTCAGGTGAGTCAGCTCGTAACGAGCTGTCTCACCTGAAATCTGCATTGTTTGGCTGTGAGTTATAAAAATATTCCAAAAAAATCCTATAACATGAAAATAGAGTGGTCCCAGTTTTGAACATGGAAGAGTCTACTTTAAACAATTCGGCGCTGAAAGGGTTAAAGTGATCCCTTTACGGAGAGTCCATTAGACACAAAATCACAAGACGTGGCTCATATGTAATAACCAAACAACATGCCGGTTACAATGCTTCTAAAAGTTATACTGTACAGTCAAACTTGTCTTATGCAGCCAGCATAGTGAGGGTCAAAAGGTGGCTGCTGAACACAGGTTGCTGATTAACGCAAGTCAAATAAAGAAGAGAATATTGTTTTCGTTTCGCTGCTTAACATGTTAATACAAGTTGGCTGCTTAACAGAGTTGACCGCTAACACAGGCTTGACTGTGTATATATAGGTGGAGAGTGAACGCTTACTAGTTAGTTAGACCGTACGCGTGTATTCGCTCGTTTGAGTTCTTACTGTATGCGATATACACCAACCAACTCCCTCCCACTTTTCACTTGCCAGGGCTCATTTTTTCAATAGCGTATAAATGCCTACTTAGAGTATAATACTAATTTGCTTAAGCTGTTTACTACCTGTTTACTTCAGTAAACAATTTCAAAAACCTATTTGCGAACGCTGTGTCATATGCATGTATTTTGGGTAATCCCACACACGTTCAACCTCATAGCATCTAAGTTTCCCAGATGTCTTCATATGAAGGGCCTGTCGGTTTGTTTGGATACAGATTAATGCAATGTTCAACAATTATATAGTTATATCCCGGTGGTGTTTCCATTGGTAAGCTTTAAGTAAACCCTTAACGTTTATCTTGATACATCATCGGTAATCTTATCCTCGAAACATACATGTGGGAAGTCTTATTGTCATTGCCAAACAATGAAATAGAGGAGTAATGGCTTTCTCCCCTCTTTGCGCCAAGGAGTGTTGTCTTAGACCGACTCGCCCGTGTCAGGATAAATTGGCATGTAGTACTGGTAACTTAACTTATAACGCCGTGATATAAGTTAAAAAATGGTGTAAACGGTGTAAAAAAAACAACCATACAATTAAACAAACAAACAAACAGGAAGATGATGAACCCGACTATCCTATTGTTTAATCGATCTGTAACCGCATAATGGTTAGATAATTTGCAACTAGAGCGATTGAAACAGAGTTCGATTATAAGTGATAATAACATTCTAAAACTTCAGTAGTGGCTTCCCTGTATCGGGCTTAGTAGAGTTGCTAGAATAGCATTACGATTGTTTGGTGTTTAACGCCGCTTTCAACAATGTTTCAGTTATATCACGGCGTTTCCTGGGTAAGTTAGGTGAACTGTACTACTGTTCTATTTATCCTGACACCAGCCAGTCAGTCGTTATGCTTACCCAATAACCCTGAGCGCCAAGGAGGGCAGCAATTACAACCATTGTTAAAGTATTTGGTATGACCCGGCCGGGTTCGAACCTGCGACCCCCGGCACACGAGGCGGTTGATAACATTATGACAGGGGTGGTTCCGGATTCAACTTACAGAAATGTTATTCGGAGGTTGATTACCGAATCCAACAAACAAATTACAATGTGTACCAAGCACAGTCACGAATTACATGTGTCTTACGTACTTCAGGGGCGTATTCAGATTTGACTAACAGGAACATTATGTTGTAGGCCAAATTTACAAATCACATTATATATTTCAACTAGCATCAACACAAGTGTTCAGTATGTTATTTATATCTGAATACACCCTTGATGTGCTGGTGGCAGGATAATCTTGAGATGAAAGTCGTTTATTTAAAACAGTTGAAGACAATGGGAAGTAATTAGAAATGCTCATCATGTACAATTAATTTCTAATTGTTGCCGCAATATTTTTAAATGCCGTACGATGCGCATGCGTCAACATGAGTCAGCATGTGGTAAACAGTAAAATAGTCGAGCTTTTTACCGACAGATTATTTTTGTTATAAGTATTCATATACATTGGGATTGCCCATAAATAATGAACCATGTTACAGGTTGATACTTGATATTCAAGCCTTGATCGTCTCCTGTTTTAATATTGCATGCAGCTATCAATCAAAGTCATCATAAATATTCTCTAAAACGATTCCATTAGCAATATCACTTGTTTGGCTAGACCTTTGAACCTTTTATAAGCACCAATTATTCTGAACATAGATATTTATGAAATCACACTATACTATACTTTGTTTGACAAGGAAAGGCTTTATTCTTTCCAGTAAAGGACCTTTTCTAGGAACAGTTCATAGTCAGAAAATGTCTTGAACATTTGTATACGAATTATCAGGGGCGTAGCTCCCTTTAAGCACTGTAGGCACGTTCCTACACATTTTTTCTAAAAATGCCACAACATGCAGCTGCATCGACACACATCTGGGATAGATAGAGTAGTCATTCTTGGAAACAGAAAATCCACAGGAGGCGAAAAGTGTATATCCGGGTACGTCTGTGTGGCATGCTTAGGCTGATCCGGGTCGATACTTTACGCAGAGTCCACAATGTTGATTTTCTCACGAGACGGCCTACACATTGATTATTGCCAAGTTACGCCCCTGGTTATATTAAGCCTCGATGCAGTAAATAAGAAAAATACGTTACCGTGCATATATGCTTGCAATAAATGAATTCGAAAACACTGAATTATAATTAGAAGTGTCAATAAACCACCTTCAACTTTGAAGTGTGTTTTCTCGTAGCTCATTTTGCTGGCGACATCACGTTTTCTGTGTTCTGCGCATGCGTGTGTCTTTGTGCTACGCACGTGTGTGTCTTTGTGCTACACATACGTGTGCGCGTGAATAAAACCGAATATGTCTTTAAAATGCATTAACTTTATGGTGACATTCATCGATGGAATCTACATTTTCTCATAGAACGAAAGATATGCTGTTTTAAGTAAGATAAGTATTTAACAATTTCCCACATTTCGAAGCATTCTGACGCCTATGACACGGTAGACTTTGGTCACATTTGTGTTCAACTCTATTTAATAATTGCACTTTTATTTATGATGATCATTTTGGCTAATGTTTCTTTCGAAGTCGTCTGCATCAGATGTGTTGTATGTTGGAAATGGTCAAATATTTAGAGAGAATGTATTGTAATTATATAATATCGTTATGTGGCATGGCGATTTTTGTTTTCGGGTCTTGTTGCATCGGCGGACAGTGAAGCTTCAAGTAAGCCTGTGTAAACACGTTCTCTGTCCATATATGTATTTTCGGATGAACCGCATATGGACAAATCTAGATGTGTAGCCCGTCTGATCCTCACCCTATGCCACTGTATTTTTCCCCCAAAGAAAAGGTGATTACGGTCGCCCTTCAAAAGATTAACATCTGATAGTTTGAAATTCTCTCTCTCTCTCTCCCGCCCCCTTCTCCCTTTTTTCACTTGTCATTATATGAATTAGATTATTTTGTATATGATATTGTTATTTCCGTATGTCTTATTTTGAGACTTGGCAAGAATAAACGATTGAATTGAATATCGAGCTAGAACGGAGCTACAATAAGATCCGACATGAATCGATCTGGCTCAGATACATGTTGAAATTACGTGGGCTGATAACATGCTATCATAAAATGTCTGGCTTCTAATGAAATATTTCCATTAACATTGCTAGACAATAATAACTGTAAAAGCATTTATTTGTTCAATCATCTATTCCTTTTAAAGATCCTGCTTTCGTTTCGGGAATAAAATATGAGTTTTTGCAGAGGTAGTTTTTACAATTTCTGCTTGGCTTGTTACCGAGACTGACTGTACAGTATCATTTATTTGTTGATGATTAAAAAAAAATGCCCCCTAATAATTCGAATTAAGGTGTATCGAAGTTATGAAAAACAGAAAATGACATGAAAAAAACATTAAACATCACCAATACCAAATTGATGTTTTCATGAAATGCCAACCGACAGTTGCTGTGTAGTTGTTTATTTCTTATAAAAAGGACGGCTTGCATCTTTAAACATTGTAAAATATGAAGCAAAAAAACCCCCAACAACCTCCAAATGAAGCAGAAATTACACAGATTTATTGGTAGTGTGTGACCTATATCATGTGATGATGGAGCGTATAAAGTTATTTATATTTGTATATATTTGGATTTTCAGAAGAGCCCCACATATTTAACCTCGTATTGTTTCAATGTTACATCTATACACATAAAGAAGACACATTTGTAATACAATAGTAGTTGAGTGAGTATTGTTATCGAGGAAATCAATATGACTATGCGATACACGGTATTCCCTGTCCACCGTACCGACATTAAATATTTCCTGATGCAATCGAAAATGGCAAGTAAATTGTATCTGACCAATCACACTGAAAAAAGCCCAGCGTTAGCCTATTAATGACGTAGTCTCTGACTGCGCATACAAATTATTGTTATCTTTCATCCGAACGATGATACCGTCTGTGACTAGTTTCCGAATAGGGCAGATCCCGAATTGTAGCCAAGAAATCGTCGTCAGGCGTACACAAAAGACACGATCAGATGCTTACTGTACGGATGCACAGTCAGGTCTGAGGTCAGGTCTGAGTCTCCACTGCACGTACATACGATATGGTATGTTTTGTTTTGTATTTATTTATTTAAACTTATTTACTTTACTTCGATTGCGAAACAAGCTTTCAGCTTATATTAATCACCGATGTCTGCTTGCTGGAGACTTAACAAGTACTCGCGCTGTCTGTATCGAAAAATCCCAAAGGCAGAACCCGATTATCAAGGTATTCGTACCCGGGACCTTTGGTACGAGAGGTCGACGCTCTACCACTGCACCACTGTTTTCCACTGTCTTTTGGTTAGTATTGATAAGCTCCTATATCTAAAGTCAAACGGTAATAGAAGTCAGTTCAATGTGAGGGTCCTGTACCAGACTACGACAGACTACGACAGACAATCTGAAATCGATCTCGTTGAATAAACGCAAATATCAGGTGTTTTAACTCTTTCAGCGCCGAATTCACTGAGGTAGACTTTTTCATATTCAGGATCTGGCGATTCCATTTGGTGAGCGATAAGAGTTATAGAATACTAGGATTACTTTAATGAAAACAATGCGAATTCCAGGTGAGACCGCTCTTTGCTGACCTGGATCTGTCTAGTTTGCCAAAACCTCAATATTGCCATCGGCTCTGGAAGATTTAAAACACAAGGTTTTAAGTTATATTTCGTTGATGTCTATATTGTGGTTGCGTTTGTGTTTTACAATATGGTAATCATTTAAAATAGGCATGTCCGCTTTACTACTAGATCATTTATGCTGAAAATCACATTGTCTTCTAAATATATACACGTTTTTGAACTACTTTATGGATAACTGTCTATAGATTTACCTTTGTTTTTTTCTCAATACCTCTAGTCAAGGAGAGGAAATAAGGTCTAACAAATAATATCGCTTTTCACCAAATTAATACCCTATGTATGGTATGGGTACTAAAAGAAATTGTTTCATAAAGACAATTCTTTAAGTACCAACAACAATTGGTAATAAGGGCAAACAATGGTTTACAAACTATATGTACCTCATCAAGAGCCCAACCTTCTGCTAGTACGGCTAATTGTTAATTCTTGCCTTTTCGAACTTTCGTTTTATGAAATAACACAAACTTGTTAAAGGTTTATTCAAAATGTATTGACATTCTATGTGAAAGGTAAAGCTTTTGCCACAATGTTTTTAAAGCTCGCCTGTTGCAGATGCATCAAAATACGTTTGTATTTGGGAAAACATTTAAAATGGATGTTACGTCACAACCACCCAGGCTGAAACAATACAAATATACGATTGATTAATTGATTGATTAATTTAAGGTTAATGCCGTTTCGACAGTGTTTCAGTAATTTCACAACTGCCAGTTTTACATGACCAAGTGTGTTACTCTCGCACCAGTTCTCCACATAACATTCTTCCCAGGGAAATAGCTACCTCCCCACATATACTTAAAGGTCTCATTTGTTGAAACGAAAAGGTATGAAGGATATACACACATTGAGAGGGAGGAAGAAAAGACAAATACAAACCAATCTTCATGATAAATATAGCAGTATTTTTAAGTTTATTGTAAGCGGGTCTTGTCTGGCTAGCCGAACTAATTCTGACACAATACATTATTGTAGTAAGGTACAACCCCGTACTTGATTTGCTGGGTATACAAAAGGCCCGAGTCACCAGGTCACATTTGATTGAAAGGCAACTGGCACGCAACCCCGTGTTTTTGCAGCACTTAGTCACTCTTTACGTAGTATTTTAACCGAGGATCAGATTTCTCACAAAGACGCTTTTTGACAACCCGTTTACCTGATACCAACGACATCATGTGACGCGTTTACGGCATACTGCGTTTGAAAACATTGTGGGAAAAGGGCCTGATTTACCAAATTTCCGTGTTTTTTGAAGCACTTAGTCTCTCTTGACGTGGACTTTTCACCGGGGTTCATATATTTCATGAAGACACTTTTTAAAACCAGTCTACCTGATACGGTTTCCATTGACTATTTTTTTTAATGCATTGCGAAAAAAATGAAACATTGCTCAAAACGAGCAATCTCAAGATTGTTTCCACATTGTTTTCAAGTCTTCATTGTATCATATATGTGTACATTTTCCAGGGGTATTTTCCCAACAGTCCGGGATTTTGTAAACGTGCTGTCATTTATTTGAAAATATAATACATGTTTATTTATTGGACACGATCATAACCAGTGAAATAAATAAACAAATAGTTAAAAAAGCTATGGAACGGAAAAGTGGCACCAATGAACTATAATCATGTTTTACGCGGTTTTCACAGACAACTCACTTATTCCTGATCCCTTGTCAACAAACCAGTACAAGGCAAGGAAATGTGCCTTGTCCGAGGGCACTCCACCGCGACCGCCGCGCCGCGACCGGGGATCGAACCCGGGATAAGGTTAAGGTCTAAACCATTTCCAAACCTACGACAAATCTGTGTCGGACAACTTATGAGCTTAATGAGCAATTTACCCTTTTGCCGGAATGTTTTTCAAAAGTATGTATTGTTACATCCTCGGTACCCAGGCTTTTCATAAACTATATGATAGTTTATGAAAAGCCTGGGTACCGAGGATGGTATTGTTAATGAATTTAAATGTATTGAAATTATTCACCAAGAACACCACTCTTCATAATTAGATTTATTTCACATTTGAACTCGTTAGTCGTAATAATTTCACTGACAAATACAAACAAAGTAATGCGCATATTTCCTTAACCAGTTGTCTCACCAAAAAGGACAAGGCGGACGATAGAACATAGTTGAATTAAATGGCTCTCTTTTTACTTTTAAGTGCAAACGGAATAGGTATCAGAATGCTGTTAGAAATTGGACAATGTTTAAAAGTAGAGTCAGCATCCGCATCATTGTTCCTTTGGTTTTAATAGGTGTTTTGTTGCGATGAGTACACTGAAGACGTAGTTGACCTTGACCCCTTTTCGGGCTCCCATAGCACTCTATCTATATGTACCCCTTGACTGATGAAAAAAACAACCTGATTTCCTTTTTTTTTTTTAGTTTTCCTTACGATATGTTTATCAAATAAGATATATGTTTCTTCATTAACTATTCCAAGATGTACGAGAATGTTAAGATGAACGCCTATCTAGACAAGTCCCATAATGCACCTTGATTTACGTTGTCTCCGGTCATGTAGGGTTAACTTTTATTTAGTTATGTGCAGCATAAAATGTACACCTGTTAACCATACATAAAAGGGGTCATGTCTTGCGAAATTAGACATTTGGGACATTGCAACTGGAAAGTTTATGATTCCGGGATTCGCATTCGCTTCACCGGGACTCCATGGTTTTATTTCTCGTCCTACTCATAGCATGGAAGCGTCGAGAGAACTGATACGGCAAAAGGCTGACCATTTAAGAATGCATTTCGATTAGTACTTTGATTTCGACTTCTCTCATTGGCGCTTAGGGCTGAGGGGGATATTCTTACGACTGACGGGCAGGTGTCTGGATCAATTTACCAGTAGTAAAACTACTGATAATTCACTGTGATATGTAATATGACGGCAATATTGTTCAATGCTGCGAACTAGACAATTAACAATACACGTTTTAAGGTCGTTTTTCATATGACGGTGGCTGAATTAATGTATCAAATGATGCATATGGGTGTCAGCTAAGAAGGTCATCGTGGCTATTTGATACGACTGAAAATCTACACCACTTCTCGTTTGTATAGACGGATGGTTTGTTGGTGCATTTGTTTTATCGTTCTGTCTTTGTACGTGTTTACTATATACGTAGTTTTGCTCCACATTCGCTTAACGCTTTCCCTCATATAGACGCTTTCTGACGCCTCTGCAGCAGACGGCTTTTTTGAAAACATAGTGACAAAAGAAGAAATTGCTCAGAACGAGCAATTTCTTCTTTTGCCACAATGTTTTCCACTTTTAGTCGTAGGTTATCCATTCAATTATAGATATTTTCTACTTTTTTGACAAAATATGTTCAAAGTCGTCTGCTGCAGAATTGTTGTATGAGGGAAAGGGTTAACCCTTTCTTATATACAGACTTATATATCTTCATTGGACGAGTCTAGAGAACATCGCGGTCATAGGATAAATTACTCACACTATTATTTCCTACTTGCTTCATTAATTATACTTTCATTTAAAGATATGTGTACGGCAGCTCTAAAGGGACACACTCATTTTTATAAATTACATACGATTTTTTTTCATCTCGTGCGCACGAGATAATAAGGCGCGATACTATTTCGTGCGCACGAGATACAAAAGAAAATCGTATGTAATTTATAAAAATGTGTGTCCCTTAAGAGCTGCCGTATATTTGCATGATTTAATATATTCAGAGGTATCACAT
The DNA here is from genome assembly GCA_031761405.1 of Serripes groenlandicus. NCBI lineage: Eukaryota > Metazoa > Mollusca > Bivalvia > Cardiida > Cardiidae > Serripes > Serripes groenlandicus. The sequence continues at coordinate 85,995,101 of JASEVX010000003.1, forward strand.
TGCGTCTGTAGGACGGAAAATATCAAACCAGTTTAATGCATGTACATGAACATGTATCTCTGAATTGTTAAACAGAAATAGGCATAGAGCAGGCGGACATCCCATCTCAATTATGATGTACTTTCTTATCTGACTGGATGTCTCGAGCTACTACTGTCTAAACGTGTACACTATTTCACAGTTCCATATTAGACACGACAAATGGATGCAGATACGTGTGAATCTAAGATAAACTAGTAAAACGTGTTGATTAGCTTTGACGGAAATCTGTCACCGAGCGCCAACAGTTGGGCCAAGGCATTAGAAATCCAACCTTGCAACCGGCTTCTCTATGGCGATATAACAACCCGTTTCCTGGTACATATGGCTATTTACATCTTGTGCAGGACCAAAAGATGTTGATAAGTGTGGATAAAAATAGATAAACTTGTAAAATGCGTTTATGAGCATTGACGGCAATCTATCAACGAGCAAACGTTGTACCAATGCAATGAAAATCCAGCCTTTTAAGCAGCGGTATCTCTATGATCTTGTACATTACTAAAATATGCCAATAAGTGTGGATTAAAAACGATAAAAGTGTAAAATGCATTTATGAGCAATGACGGCAATCTGTCAACGAGCAAAAGTTGTACCAATGCAATGGAAATCCAGCTTTATAAGCAGTGGCTTCTCTATGGGGCTATATTAACCTCTTTCCAGATACATACGACTATAGTACATTTTTTACAAGACCAAAAGAGGTCGTTAAGTGTGAAAACAAGAGACTAGTTAAATGCGTTGATGAGCATTGGCTGCAGGTATTCTGTCAACGAGCAATGTTGAACCATTGCAATAAAAATCCAGCCTTACAAGCAGCCGCGTCTCTATGAACATGTATTAACCCCTTTCCAGACACATACGGCTATAGTACATCTTACGCAGCAGGTGTATTAGACACGACATGGATGCAGATAAGTGCGAAGAAAAAGATAAACCAGTACAAAGAGTTTATGGTAATTGACGGTCATCTGTCACCATGCGCCAAGAGTTGGCACCAAGCATTTGATACTCATCATGTCTGGCTTCTGTACTTGTGTCACCTCAAGAAGCAGATGATTGTGTTTGAGAACCTTGTGGTAAAAGTTATTATGAAAATGTGAAATGGTTTCTTATATCCCATAATATTTTCAACTCTGTAGTAAAATCATACTATCAATGTTTCTGTTACATATTTTTTTAGATCAGATGTCTTCACAGATTCGTACACTTACCGACCATAACGTTATTATGACACCAGATATTGCATGTCAGAGGTCTTCTTAAATAGTCTAAGACTATTTGGCGAATAGTATATCGTCAGATCTTGCTGATCTGGATCTAAACTCGCCGAAAATGCCAAAACGATGTTTTTCAGAGGGCGCCACTGAAGTTTATTACCACGAAATTCAATTACATAAATTCAATCCGACAACAACAGGGGTTAAAAAACATCCCGTTGTCAAGAATCACCTGTCAGTTACCGACTACTACTAGTTAAGTTCACAAGAAGCGTTACGACACCTCTCGGAAAAGACGACTTACCCTTGTCTGGAATCGCCTTAACATTTCGTTGCAAATCTTCCAATGAGTGTCATATTTCCCGGAATGAATGAGATGTGTATCTCGGTGAGATGTTTGTTAAAAAACGTAATCCGGCTAAATTCCTGTAATCAGTTTTATAATCCTTGATGCTTAACAAGTTCTTACACACTTATGCCTTTTTTTACGCATATTTCTTTCCTAATAATGCTAAAAGAATAGCGAACAATGTAGACCTAAGATTTGCTTGCACGAATGTGCATGCTGATCTTGTGGTCAGCGGTGGTCGCAATTATAGTTTAAAGTCGTACATAATAGGATACGTAAAGTCGCTTAAACCCTTTCCCACTTGAAAACGCATGTGCAGGAAATGACTGGTTCTGGCAAAAGAAGAAATTGCGCATAACGTTTTCATTCTTTTTTTAAGAACGCGTTCATGTTGTTTTGCCCGTGAGGTTTTCAAAGTCGTCTGCATTAGAGTGTTTGTATGTGGGAAAGGGTTGGAGTCGTGTTCAGCAGGGTGATGGGTTTAAAATAGAAGTTAAACTAATCCTTGAGTATAAACGTAATGTCTTGTGTCAGAGTTTGTCTCAGCAGTAAAAGTTGGTGAGATTATCTTCACCTATTCGTACCTTCTTGAAACCTTTAACTCTTGCCATCCACATACAGACGCTTTCTGACGCCTCTGCAGCAGACGATGTTTGAAAATATTGTGACAAAAGGAGACATTGCTCAGATGAGCAATTTCACCTTTTGTCACAATGTGTTCAATGTTATTCAATAATTGTTCTTTATTCCCTTCCTTTTTAGTAAATTTCAATCAAAGACGAAAACAATCAGCTTCCTGTGGTTTTCGAGGCACGTTAAATAATTGATATCGATAAAAGCAATGCAGATTGTGCGATATCCTTATATCGCACGTCTCCTATAATTCTTGTTAGAATGGCCATGTGTAATACTTGCCTTGATTTGTGTGTACATTGTATATGTTTGTATATGACGTTGTTTGTACATGGATGAGACTTAAATTAATAAATAAATATTTTATTCAATACTATTTTATAATATCTACGTGATGCTGACCCGTGTGCAAACATGGAGATTTTTTCGACTCCATTTGTAATTTCATCTTAAAGTGTGATTCGATATATGGATAAAGTACACATAAAGGGGTACGATGGTACGTTTATAAAAATAAAAATATTGAAACTATATCTACGTCAAAAAACACAAATGAGCCGTTCCATGAGAAAACCAACATTATTGACTCTGCGTAAAGTATCGATCCGGATCAGCATAAGCATGCCGCACAAGTTAATCCGGACAGATACGTTTCGCCTCCTGTGTTTTTGTTTGTTTCAGGAATCATTACTCTTTACCTCTATTCCCCTGAGACGGGATGTGTCGGCCCAAAGTAGCATGCGCAGACTGCGCAGGCTGATCTGAGACGATACATTACGCAGAGTCCATAATGTTGGTATTCTCGTGAATCGGTTCATATACATGTGTACAACGGACATCGAGGGCTTGGCGTGAAACAGTTGTAACTAAATACCTATTTTGAAAACCCTGGTTTAGGGGCAATTTTGACCCCTTAGTAAACAATGCAAATTTAGGGAGCAATGGCACCTAAATTTCCATTGTTTACCAAGAAAAATGATTTAATACTTATAAAGACTTTATGGCGAGGTGATTAAACTTGGTAAAACAAATAACAATTTTAGTTACAACCGTTTCACGCCAAGCCCTCGACATGATCAGGTTACTTTTGTCGAGTAATACTTACATACCTCAGTAATGTTGATGTAATGTTGACTGATACATTTCTTAACCTTACCCTTCTGAGATAACAATAGCTGGTTTGTGGCAATGTTATCACTTAGCGGCGACGAATATTGAAGATCATGGCTCGACTGCATGGATGTACAGGCTCATTTTGATCTACAATGTTCGCAGATTTGGATTTCGTTCGGGAATAGCATGAAGATGCAATTGTTGTTAAAATTTGCGTAGAGTGGCAAGGATTCGAATAGGAAAACCAATCTAGAAACCAAACACGCATGTGGTGACGATTTCGTTCGTGCAAAGCGCTAAACCCTAATTAATCAAAGAACTGCGGATACTTTCATGAAACGTGCGAGTATGCCAAATATGTCGCGAAAACCGTAAAGGTATATACCAGGGTAAATAGAAATATAAAGTACACGGACTCAAAGAAAAGCCGAAACAAGGCAAGATAATCCCCAAGTTCTTAAGAGTTCTCAGTAATTTGTCAACTCGGGAATAAATCAGGCTATAGAAGTATTTTCCTGGAATTGTAATGGTTTTTTGATGTTTATTTAAGAACAGCGAATTGTTACTGGGATCACGGTGTATTTGAGGGAGGACTTAATACGGATTAGGACAGTATGCGTCAGTGCATGGGAAAAACGGTTCAATTCGGAATTTCTGAACAGTGTAGGTTAAGATCGTCTTGTCCACCCGCTCAGTATCAGAGTCTACACAAGCTTGTGGAGTTAATATGTGAACAGTTTAGATCTGGATGTATGCTGTTCCTCAAAAATACAAAAGTCTACATTTTCCTATGCAAGGAATCTTATGTTTATTTATTTTTTATTTATAGGCCAAGCATCTTATGACACACACAAAAAAAATGCTGTAAGTTAAAACACATTGTTTTCCTTCGATTAAACGTCGACGATTCTTACAACTGTTATTAATTACGTTCAATATCTGGTTCTTTTATTCTCATCCAGGGGTGTGCAGCAGTCTACTTAAAAAACATCTTTGGATAACTATTGAAACGTACAATTGTAATAGAGTCGAAAGCATCGTATCTGATTGAAAAAATGGTCAGCATGAGGAGTTTGTACTTTTTTGCAAAAATGTTTTGAATTGACGTCCTCGGAAGATGCGTCAAAATACATCTGCATTCAGGGGAAAGAATGCCGACAAAATGCAAAATATACTATTATACAAAAACTGTCCGTCTAAAATGGGTAACATCTCCCAATAGACATATTCCCAATATATAGTCCACTGGCCCATACAACAATATACAACAAGAGGGGACAGTTCAACTTGTTCAATTCAATTCAATATATTTTATTGAATAAAACAACAAACAGAATGTTTATAGCAAATAAAGAAATTATAAAATTTACAAACGGAGAAATTGATTTTCCAGAAGAATTTGCAATAATTTAACATTGTTAAACTTGTTCAGTCATTAAAACAAACGTGAACCGTCAACTCTTTCGCTACCAAAGGCAATTAAAGGCTTTTGCATACAATGTAGATGCATGTGAGACAATTCGTAACGAGCTGTCTCTCCTGAAATATGCATTGTTTGCTACTTAGACATTAAGTTTTTACAAAATTTCCTGTTGGACGAAAGATTGGGGTGGTCCAATTTTCAACATGGAAGAGTCCACTTTGTAAAATTCGGTAAGTGAAACCGTTAAGCGAAAGATATATTTATATAAATAATATATATATACGACTTTTGACCCACATTTGCAGTAGACGATGACCTGTGAATAAAAGAACGACGATATTCCAAACTCCAAATAGATACAATCGTGCTCAACGACTATTAAAGTTTTAGTAGTGAACACATTGTGAGCGGTGAATAATTCATATGGCAACTAATATATCAGAGTACGGGCCGCTTTGCTGTTCTAGTTCTAATGTTTTTATCGACCATGTTTAACATCCATAAAAATATCAACGTTTCTTATCATCCTTGATCTGTGGAACATCAACTAGATAGTATATACCCTTGCTTCCTTCTTTGACCTGTGAACTATCAACTAGATAGTAAGTATACTCTAGCTTCGTTCGAGAACCTTATTCGAGAATTACTATAGATCTTTTTATTTTTTTATTTTTGAAAGCAATTGTAGAAACGATATTCACTTGAAATGAGCATTAATTGACTTTTTATGCTAAGTTATATACTGAAGCAGAAGAAAAATCAATTGTAACAAAGTTAAGATGAAGTTATACATAATATATTTGTATTTGCTTTTGATGTAGATGTCGCAATACGAATACGGGCGTATTGCAGAATCTTAAATCATTATTTGACATCCAAACCCTATGTTGTGGTTACTCGAGCAACATCTAAACTGGACGTCTATTTTGATAACTCCAAAGTAGGTATATGTACGTTATGACATATATATATATATGGTTAGAAAAGAATATGTTTCACGCTCTCTTATCAAGGCCCTATAGAAGCTTTTTGCCATAAAAAGGGTAAGCCCATAAAAAAGCGCGAATGAACATTTATTGCCGATACTAAGAGATAGTGTATTATCGTCCTAATTGGTGGCTAATTTTAAGACAATAAAACGCATATAAACGTCAGCGTGAACGATTTATTATGTTTAAATCTTGCTATAAGCGGCGGAAATCTGCATGAATTCGCTGAAGAGAGTGTACCTATATTATGTTTTCGTCTCGTGTTTTATAGGTTTCTGGCGAAGAAAGGCAAACATCACCAAGATGAACTCGAAGTTCCAGGCTTCTGGGTAAGTTTGTCGGCGCGTGTGCCTTATCCCGTTTTACGCGACTTAAGCCCTTTCCCACGTGCACATACAACAAATATTTAGCAGACAGACGACTTTTGAAATTTCTAGGCAAACATATGGAAAAGTCTCTGTAAAAGAATGTATGATAATTTAAGAGTTGAAAACATTGTTGCATTTTGGCACACTTTTTTTCTCTCAAAAGTTCTCTTCTTCAGAGACGTGAACATGTGCCTACAACGAGTTGGAACATGTTAACTCTTTCAGCGCCAAAGGCAATATTCAGGTTTCTGCAAATAATACTGATTCAGGTGAGTCAGCTCGTAACGAGCTGTCTCACCTGAAATCAGCATTTTTTGCCTTTTAGTTATCAAAATAGTCCAAAATTCTATTACATGAGAAATGGAGACGCCCGACTTTGAACATGGAAGAGTCTACTTTAAACAATTCGGCGCTGAAAGAGTTAAAAGAAACGTGGATTTCTTATGACGAGACGTATCTCCTTTGCGCAAACAAACCAAACCAGACAGGCAAATGTCAATGGGTATGCAAAAAACCGTCATCAGTACTCACCCAGTTTCCATCTATCAGTCTGTAGTTTTTGCCAAGTTTTTGCTATGGGCATGTCAACAGAACGAGATACTTGTAGAGATCTGTTGAAAAACATGCATTCTTCCAATTTTCTCTTTTCTCACTCGCTACCGCCTCACGTCACTGAAGATTTCGACGGCGTATTCCACAATGGACTAACATAATCTTGCTATAAGCTGTAGTTACGCTTTTGAGGAATTAAGGTAGCGATTTGGCAGCGTTTGTGTGTTTGCACTTCGCTTCCCTCTGAATACGGCATCAACAAACAAGTGAGTTGTGCTCCGGGAGCGTCTTCGGGTCACGTGTAAATGGAGACTTTGTTTGACCATCCATGCTCTTTTATATATATTTATATATGTATACATAAACTACACTGTTGTTTTCAGAAGTTCGTTTCAAGTTTCTGAGTCGACAGTTTAGGTTTTCAGGTTAGTATTCGTATGATTGAATGGTACTTGACGCCACTTTTCAACATAATTTCAGTAATCGCAGTACTTCCAGATATAAACTGCTCTGTACTAGCAAACGCTCGTAAACAAGTACGCATACAGCGACCCATTGTTTGCCTGATACCAATGAGAAAGATCACGGCGCTTCTTAGATAAATTACCAGTACTACCGGTAATTCGTTTTATCCTGACATCGATGAACCAATCGTAATGACAGGTGCCAGTCTCGTTTAAAAATCTAAAAATAGCATTTGACTATTTATAGTCGAAAGCTATTTTTAGATTTTAGACGAGACTGGCACCTGTGATCGTATTAAATGGTATCACCACAACTCTGATGACCAAGAAGGAAAATACAAAACAACCATTTTAAAAGTATTTGGTATGACCGGGGATCGAACCCTGGTCTCCCACACGCGAGGTCGACGCTATTAACTACGGTACCATGGAAAGACGGTGTACATATTGGTAAGGGGATACTCTTGATGTATCCCTTTCCAACTTGGAGACGGATTGTTACACGTCTGCAGCAGTCGATTATTTAAAATAGTGTGGTAAGAGAAAAAATTGCTCATAGTTAGCCTTAGTGTTTTCAACTATGATTGCGAATTAAGTATACATTTACTAAGATGTTTTTGGTAGTCGTTTGCTGCCGATGTGCCTGCATGTTGGAAGGATTGAACATCATGTAAGATGTCGCAGATGCAATAGCGTTCAGGGCACTGTAGGCACGTGCCTACACATTATTTCTCAAAATGCCCAAAAAACGCAGCTGCGGCGATAGACATCTGCGTAATGTATCGACCAGATCAGCCTGCGCTGTCCGCGCAGACTGATCCGGCCGACACATTCCGTATTAGGGGGATAGATGTATAGAGTAGTGATTCTTGAAACAGAAAATCCACAGGAGGCGAAAAGTGTCTATCCGGGTAGGCCTGTGTGGCATGCTTAGACTGATCCGGGTCGATACTTTACGCAGAGTCCACAATGTTGATGTTCTCACGAGACGGCCTACACATTGATTTTTACAAAGCTACGCCCCTAGAGTTGAAAATAATGAAGCAAAAGAAAGAAAATGTGCTCTTTGTGCCACAATGTTTTTATAAAGTCTCCTGATTCGCATAGGTGTTAATTTACGTCTGAAAAATGGGTTATTTCCAGAATAGAGAAATTAACCGATCTTTTCTTAAATCAGGTCAAATATGAATGACAGTCGACATAGAGTGGTACCCGTCGTACTATATAAATATAAGTACGTCTGGCATGTACCAACAGCGGCGACAAGATTGGTCACCACCCCTTTATATACGTCTACCGTAAATTAGTAAATTAGTAAAAAATATATACAATTGATTTTCGTTATCTCTACAGAAGACCAAATACAACTTGCTGTTTTGAAATCAACACACGATCTTTTAATAAAAACTACTTTCGAAGTTTGAAAGGCTAAACCAGTTTAGTCTACAAACAAGTTGTTTATATAGAACTGTGCTTGCAGAACCATGTCCAAAATGGCGTCGCCATTATTGGTATATATGCCAGGCGCGAGCATGTAATGGTAAGGGCAGATAACTCCAGGCTACTGTCATCACAGCCAAGGATGCAGTTATATCTAAATTTGCAAACCGTATGCATTTAGCCCTTTTCCACATATAGACGGTTTCTGACGCCTCTGTAGCAGACGACTTTTGAAAGCAGTGTGGCAAAAGGAGAAATTGCTCAAAACGAGCAATTTCTCCATTTGTCACAATGTTTTCAACATTTTGCAATAATTATACCATCATTTATAGAGAGTTTCTGGCTTTTTGTAAATGAATGAATGAACCCTTAACCTAATACAGGCGACAGTTAACGCCTGAGCAAGTGAAGACTTTCCAAATCAAGCAATTTCTACTTTTCCGTCTCTATTGCTACGGGACATTACAGTGTCTTAACCTATTTCCCCTACATACAAACTATCTACAGCCGACGAAATTTCAATTCAATAATATCAATATACATGTACATATGTATATTTGATACTGCATCTTTTGTTACAAGATGCTTTCAAAACAAACGATACTTTTTTTAAATACCAATATGTAATCGAGTAACCCTTTTCCCACATGCTGACGCGCCTGTAGGGTACTGCTTTTAATATTATTTGACAAAATGAGATATTTGCTCATTGCTCAATGTCTCCATTCGATATTATGTTTAAACTCTGTTTAAAATTTATTCTTTCTTTAAAAAAAATATGTTTCAATGTTTTGCCTAGATATTTTAAATTCGTCCGCTGTAGATAGTTTGTATGTGGGAAAGGGTTAAGACAATGCAATGTCCCGTAGCAATAGAGACGGAAACAATATTTATACGGTGTCTTTAAGTTCAGTTTACAAAATAGTACATTGTTACTATTTCTGTCTTTGTAATATACAGTGTATATGACCGACAAAAAACGTCAGACCTGTATATACTATTGGTTAAAAAAAAAATCTCAAACTGGCAGCTGTCAAAAATTGTTTCACGCACATTTCTCTACATGTATTACTTCTATCGCAATGGTCTGATCGCGAAAACTAGTTCATTTACTTCTTACGTTTCAACCTACTGAATTTACGTGGATTGTGAAGCAAAATCTTGTAAGTTATATTTAACCCTTTCCCACATGCAGACGCGTTCTTACGCCTCTGTAGCAGACGATGTTTGAAAGCGTTGTGGAAAAAGGAGAAATTGCTCATGATGAGGGTCAATCTGGATGTCGGGTGTCTGCATTCCCGGTACCCGGGATATTCATAAAATATATTTTTACGGCCAATTTGCCCAGGGTAATCATACATTTTATGAATAGTATGGGTACCGAGGATGGGTGGCTGGTGCCTGGATGAAAGTACTCAACCAGTACTCGAACCAAGTGTGTAGGAAAGGTACCAAGTATTTATCTTGCTTTCACGGGAATCGAATATTTGATCACTAGGTTAGGTGATCTAGCTCATGACCCATTGCCTTCCCCATACTGCGTTTGGGATATTTCTGTTACAAGTATGAGCTAATATTACACGGATAGACATGGTGTAAAACATTGCATATTTTAAGGCAATACAATATATATCTATCGATTAAATAGATAAATTGAAAAATGAAAAAAGAAATGTGTTGCAGATGTTTTAAACGTAGCGATAATTGACATTACTTCATCATGGCATAGTCAATAATTATTGATGTACAGTTGAATATTTTTTTGAATACGGTCCATTTTACCTTGCAAAGTCATCGATTTTCCATTACAACCATGAATTGATTGTTTGAGGTTGAACGCCCTTTTCAAGAATGTGTCAGCCATATCACGGCGGCCAGTTCAGCTACCATATGTTTCCTGGGTTTCCTACACAATAACGTTTTCAACACAACAGTCTTTCAAAGCACCTGGCTGCTTTTCAATACAGAAAGGTCGTACATTGGAGGAAGCGGAATGACGCTTTCCGCATTAACTATTGTCAACCGTCGGCCTGAAAGAACGTTTGTCGAGCAGGGGTTCGCGCTCACATCCCCTAAGGTTAAAAGTCAGCGCCGCTACCGCCTAAGCTACTGGAGCTCGGCACAAGCCTGCATAGTTGGCGATGATCATCAGTTTCAATTGAGGTCACTTTAAATCACATAAATTTTAGTTATGTCAATCTAGTGTAATCGAAATGTACACTGAATGTTAGATTTCTTGAATATTTCTTTGTCAAACAGTGCAGACCAAGATCAGACAATTCCGATGCTCAGAGTGATGAATCTTGATCTACCCTGGTCGCAAAAGCCATGCGGTTTGTTCGTTTCGTCCAACGCCGTCCAATTACGCAGTAGACCCTTTCCGTCGGGGGAGCACGGATCTGATCAAAGTCCGTAAATTGGCACGGAATGGATGCATAACCCGCGTGACTAGCGTTATTATTTTTAGACCAAGGTTTCTTTTTTATCCCATAGATATTTATCTCTCCGCGGACCTTTACAATATTTGACACACAAATTAATACGATTACGAAATGCCATTGTCTTTGTCCATTTGAGCATAAGAGACGCATTCTTGTGTAGATCAGAAGTTTATATAAAATAAGAGTAACCCTATACCACCGCGGACTTGTTTTCTATTCACGGGGAGTCGAGTCAGCGTAACGTTATATTCTACCGTACACAATTGCGCCCGTCAACAGGCAACACAAAAAAAGCGTCGATTGGTATCTTAGAGGGCAAGGGTGTTCGTTTTTTTTTACCCCGCTGTATTGTATTCGGTCCATCGATAAAGTTACTGATTGGGGTAGAATTTGAAAAGAAGTGGTTTGATTTGAGAAGTTTGGATCAAGTGGGTGCAAGGAACGTTTGTTCGCCCTACTCTAAGACGAGGCCTTTTAACCAATCTCTGGGCTTTTGTGCTTGCTGATATAACGAGCATAATTACTGTGTTTTGTAATATTTGTGAGATTGGGGAAACACACTATATTTTTAGAAAATTACAAACACACTGATGATGTAATCAATACTGAAATGTTTTTTTTATAATATAAATGAAGTTAAAAACTTCCACGTATATAGAAAGTGTCCCGGGCGTATCCCCCATACTAAAGTTAATATAATTGGTTCCCTTCTGTTGTTAGAGACTCGAACCAGAATTGGCACTCAGGAGCGATTACAGACTTAATCCTTTCGCTGCCAAAAATAATTTAAAAAAAGGTTTTGCAAACAATGCAGATTCAGGTGAGACAGCTCATAACGGGCAGTCTCTCATGAAATCTGCAAGGTTTGCCACTTAGATATTCAATTTTAGACTGATCCGGGTCGACACATTCCGTCTCAGTAGGATAAAGGTATAGAGTAATGATTCCTGAAACAGAAAAAATCCACATGAGGCGAAAAGTGTCTATCGGGGTTAGCATACGCGGCATGCTTATGCTGATCCGGATCGATACTTTACGCATAGACCACACTGGTTTTTTTTTCGCCGGATGGCTCATATAAAGTATTCGATTATCTATTTTCTATGGCGGTTCATTTATTTATATCCAGTGTGGTGTGCACTCACTGCATATGCAAGAGCAAACACTACGGTTTAAAAGGTCCGTTAATTAACAAAGGCAGTATTGATTTATGTGATTGATTTATTAGTCGCCGGGCAGAAGCCCGCGACTTCTATTTTTAATAGCTTTTCGGAAATCACATGGGAGGGCGGCTTATTATTAGAAAGAAACAAATCTAGATGATTTGAACATATTACAATTGTGGTTGTTTACGAACACTAATAAATGACACATCTAAAATTAAATAAATATTCCGATTTTTTAATGTTTGCAGTTTTTTTTATTTCACTCGCATTTAAGTTTTTTGTCTTATTTACGAAGACAAAAGTGGTCCCTTCAAGACGTGAACCAACACCCCCTAATGCAGACTCTTATGTGTCATCATTGAGGTCAATTTCGGATTCTCCTTTTAATAGCAATTTTAACTTACTAAATGTTGTTTTCATGTTCAAAGAGATGTCTTGATTTGTGTAGAATTCATTTAATAATGTTAATCCATGAATATCTAAAGTAGGAACTGTTTCTAAGCTAAATATAGACCCTATTCTGTTGTGTAGTTTCGTGACCTTTAACATCGATTTTCGCGCATGCGCATTTCGATATGAAAAAGCGAGTGATATTATTTTATTTTAGACAAGTACAAGACGAATGTTTGACGCAAAGCGTCAAAGAGAAGCCGCAATATTTCGTTGTACATGTAGAAATAAGAAAAAAAGAACATTTTTAAATCCACAAACAATAGAACAATTTAAACTGTAGACGGTAATGCTGATATATTTCTCCTTTTGAAGACTTTTGTGTGTTTTCTTCAAATTACCTCCCTTTAAAGCAATACCAGGATATTTACCTTGTGATTCGAATAAGATTGACAAACATTGAAATTATATGAATGAATACTATTATTTAAATAAGTAACAACAGCAAAATTAAATTTAAGCCAGATAAATGTTTGAATAGACTAAGGAAAGTCAAGAATACATAAATAAATCAATGCAGTCTTTTCCGGCGACATTGATGCCTTGCATCAACTTTCTCTTGTGGGAGGTTTATGAAGATTGTTGAGTTATTACCTGCTAATTGATTACAGGTTTTTGCATATATTCGCTATAACTGTAATTTATCTCTATAATTTACCAGTCTCTATCGAATATAAATAATTCTGGTAGTTAACCGATTTTAAGTGAGACAATACTTTCGACTGTTTACCTCGTATGATATTGTATTTTATCTGAAAACCTAGAACTATCATTTTGAGTTGAAAATAGTGTAGGAAAATGAGCTCTTTACATTGATATCAAACGTATTATACTGCATGGGCGTAAAACCCGTTTGTATAAAGGAAAGGTTGAAGCAAACAACGATGCTTTTATCGATTTGTTGTCTGTACCTGTTCAAGTATCTCTTATCAAAGGGTCGTGAGTTCAAACTTCGCTGATGTCATTTTTTCCGATAATTGAGAAATATGGCGGTGACTAGCTCCATTCGTCTTTCATCAGTGGGCTTGCCTTAACATATATGATAAAAAACAGTATATGAGCCGTCCCGCGAGAAAACCAACATTATGGCGTGTGCGTAATGTATCGACCCAGATCAGCCTGCGCAGTCCGCGCAGGCTAATCCGGGCCGGCACATTCCGTCTCAGGGGGATAGAGGTATAGAGTAATGATTCCTGAAACAGAAACAAGAGGCGAAAAGTGTCTGTCCGGGTTAGCCTGCGTGGCATGCTTAGGCTGATCTGGATCGATACTTTACGCGGAATCCACAATGTTGGTTTTCTCGTGAGACGGCTCATGTGGTTCTCTATACGGATATATACTGTCTGATATGGCTCTGCACTGTTCGCAAATTAGTCAGAGATGGTTAAAAGAACCTTCTACAATTCAGAATCCATTTAGATCCTTTGCTGGAATGGACATGTAAGCATTTTTCTACTCGTGTAATAACTAACGTTATCAATGGTTTTCCTAGACCATAGTTCGTTATATAAATAATGGTCTTGGTACGAAAATAACTAATTGTTCACAAGTTTGTTTTAACTCTTTCTGAAAGTCGACTCTTCCACGTTGAAAATTGGACCACTCCATTTTACGTCCAAAAGGTAATTTGGTAAATTTTAATGTCTAAGTGGCAAACAATGCAGATTTCAGGAGGGACATATCGTAACGAGCAGTCTCACCTGAATCTGCATTATTTGCAAAAGCATTCAATTGCTGGGATTCTTTTTTTCCGAGGATTGACAAAAGTCAATACGACATTTGTCATTCGTCTTCCACCAATGGGCTAAGTCTATGTGGAAAAGCAGCCAGTTGCTTGGGAAGATTGGTGTGTGGAGTACAGGTGTGAGAAACCCAGGAAATGCATGAGTAGGCGAACTGGCCGCCGTGATATAACTGAGAAATTGTTAAAAACGGCGTTAAACCCCAATCAATCAATCAATCACAAACCTTCAATTGCCTTTGGTAGTGAAAGTTTTAAATCCGCGTTTAATAGAAAAAGGTTTGAATTTTGACAATTGCAATCACGAATTTTTATTTCAAAAGTCCTCTCTGCTGCAAAGGTTTGAAAATGTCTTAAAATGTATAGGCGAACATATTTTATCTGACTTGGCCTACTTAAAAAAGAAACGATATTCGGTAAATTGTCTGGCTTGCTTGAAACTCGACCCCCTGCCTACAATACAACTATGATATGATTAGTCCGATTAGATCAAAAGGTTGGCTTAAAATATTCTACACTACTGAATATATGTAGGTACCATTTACAAAAAAACATACCACAGAGTTCCAGTCCAGATGGGAAGAGTTTTCCGTGTTCTAAGATCCTTAAATTCAGGGTTTGTGAGTTCGAAACCCAGCTCGGCCAACATTCTTTCCAACGTTTAACAAAAGTCAATGTGACAAGCGTCATTCATCTTCCACACATGGGCTAACAGTCTATGTGGTAAAGTAAGCCAGTTGCTTGGAAAGAATGTTGTGTGGAGTACTTATGTAAGAAAAGCTAGGAAACACATGAGTAGGTGAACTGGCCGTCGTGATATGACAGATCAATTGTTGAAACCGTGTTCAACTGCAATCATTCAATCAAATCCGTAAAAGACGACTACTGTTCCGTTGTGGGTACTCAAACTATTCGTGTCAGTCAGACGTTTATTACAAATTCCAACAACATTGATCTAACAGGGGAAAATACCGGTTTTACGCCTATTTCTGACCTATTAAATTCGTCGAAAATAGAAAAACATCTGATACTGAGAATAATATAAGATGTTTTGTTCTATGATAACTTCAAATGGGATTACTGTTGTAATCGAATGATGACAGTCGCTGTATTGAGTTTAACACCGTTTTCCACACAAGTTCTGTTTTATCACGTTGACCAGTTAACCTAACCATGAGTTTCCTTGCTCTAAACCTGTACTCCTGACAAGATGCTTCCCATTTGCGGCTCGATGGGTTTGAATCGGAATAACTTTGCCTCAATGAAAACTACTGATAAATTCTTTGTTTGTTAAAATGTTTTAATATGTCTAAGTGTTTTAAATGTCTAAGTGACAACAAATGCAGATTTCAGGAGAGACAGCTCGTTACGAGCTGTCTCACCTGAATCTGCATTGTTTGCAAACGTCTTTTTAAAATTGCCTTTGGAAGTGAAAGGGTTACATATTTGAATCATGATTAGTTTTCGGTAGTAAACAATTACCATTTCATAGCGAACACATAAATATTCTGGTATTTTTTTTTTAAGTCGCGGTCAAAAACTCGGTTGAATTTTGGCGGTATAAGTTAACCCTTTCCAAATGGAATAAATATAAAGCAGACGAATAAGAAAACATAATGCGGACGGAATGTATTGCAACTCTTAATAAATCAAAATACACTTTTATAATATAGTAAAATAGCTATTGCTGGAGCGGACAACTCAGACATTGCTCATTATAAGCAGTTTCCCAATTTGCCTACAATGTTTTAAAAACCCCGTCTGCTGAAGCCGAGTCACATTTCGTCTGCCTATTGGAATGGGTCAAATCACCGGAATGGATCGGGCGCTGTCCCACACCGTGCCAGGAACCATGTTACCAACTAACACAAGACGTAACATTCCATGCCAACCGGGTCATGCTGTGGGAGACCCTTGGAGGCGTCTCCGGTCCAAACAGAGGTAAATTAGCACTGTATATAGACGTGTTTATGCCTTTACGGCAGTACACATTCGAAGTTGACTTGTTGGAGACCATTGGAGACGGGTGACGTCCACACAGAGGTATATGGTTTTCGCATTAATATCTATTTAGGTCATTACGGCAATACGACTTTGAATTTGACTTGTACGACGAAACACCACGAACATCCAGTTGTTTTAATTTGACATCTTTAGCCAATAAAACTTAGACCTTTCTTGTACACAATAATGTTTAACTTTACCCGAATCGAGTTAGTTTAACCCTTCCCCACCACATATAGACGCTTTTCCGACGCCTCTGCCGCAGACGACTTTTGAAAACATTGTGGCAAAACGTGAAATTGCTCATTATGAGCAGTTTCTTATTTTGCCACAATGTCTTAAACTCTATTCAATAATTAATAATAGATATTCCCTATATTTTCTGAGATTATTTCATAGTCGTCTGCTGCCGATTTGTTAAATGTGGAAAAAAGGTTAATTTGACTCTTCGTGCAAATAATTCTTTATCCTGTTGCACAAAAACGCAATACAGTCACGTGTTATCTATGTTTACTAACAAGAATGAACATATATAACCTGAAACATTACTATAATGTTTACAAGTTTTATTGAGAAATACAGTGGGCAACATGCCCATGAGTATACAGTATTAAACAATGTACATATTAACATAGGTAATACACAAATTACAAATATTAGCGTACCCATATATTTTTACCATTGACTGAAAATATAAGTATTGTACATAATACATTCTTAATTAATTTTGGACTCTCAGATGTCATGAGATCAATAAATTTCAAAATATTTGGTCTCTTCCAGTAATACTTTTTTATGAATTTCGTTCTTAATTCTTGATATAATGGTCATTCTGAATGAAGAATATAGTGTTGAAGCGAGATACATTATACATATAATCACAGAAACGTTACAATATTAATACAAAATAGTTTGTATCCGAGATACTTTATGATCATATTCCAAAAACATGGCCATATTAATAAATATATTTTTGAACATTATGAACAGATCACAGAAACGTTGCAATATTAATAAAAAACATTTCGGAATCCATATAGTTTATGTCCAGATCACAGAAACGTTGTCACATTTTCTTTAGATATAGTGTCGAACCAAGGATTATGAACAGATCACAGAAACGTTACACTATTAATAACATTATTTTGTAAACGAGATAGTTTACGGGTCACATTTCTGGGATATGAGTACCACATTAATAACAAATATATCGTCGAACCGAGATACATTATGTACATATCCCAGGAGCGTTACAACATTATAATGAACATTTCGGAATCGAGATAGTTTATGTCCAAATCAAAGAATCATTGACAAGTTGTTAGAATAATTGTCCAACAAAAATACATTATGAACAAATCCCAGAAACGTTACAATGCCATATCTTCCCATTTGTGTCATTCTGGCTCTTATTATGTTTAATATGTAAATGAGCAGTTTTATCTGGGCTTATGCCCATATGTGTATATTTCGTCATTTCAATTAATGACACTTTCAATGTTTTATACTTTATGCTGGAAAACATAGCATAGAGACATAGTATTATACCGGCTTGAACAACAGGCATTTGAATAAGAAATACGTTGTACCCGAATATGTAATGAACAGATCAAAGAAACGTTACAATATTAATACAAATATTTTGTAACCGAGATTTATTATGATCATACCCCAGAAACGTTACCATATTAATAAAAATATTGTCTATACGAGATCAAATAGGAACAGATCAGAGAAACCTTACCATATTAATAAAATTACTGTCGAAACGAGATGAAAGACGAACAGATCAGAGAAATGTTTCACTGTACTAAACACATTTTGGATTTGAGATACATTATAACAGATCCTAGAAGCGTTACTATATAAATACCGTTTATAACTTTTAAAACAAATCCAAGAAACAGTACCACTTTAATCAACATTTATGTAACAGAGATAGTATATGATCATGTTCCAGAAACTTTCAATATTTAAAAAAAATAAATTGAAACTGAGATACATTGTGAAACAGAACAAAAAAACCGTTACTTTGTAATTAAAACATTAGAGAATGCCTTCATCAACAAATCAAAGACATTTTTAACAAGAAAATTAGACATTTTGGAACTGAGATACATAGAAACTTGTTCATCTTAACGAAACCCGTTATGAAGTTATTTACATGTCATTTTGTTTATATAAATACATGTAATAGTTTTGGATGTTGAATTGAATGTGTTTTAATAGCCTTTAGAATATCGAGGGCTTGGTGTGAAACGGTTGTAACTTAAATTGGTATTTTTTAACCAAAGTTAATCACCTCGCCATAAAGTCTTTATAAGCGTTAAATCATTTTACTTGGTAAACAATGCAAATTTAGGTGCCATTGCTCAGAACGAGCAATGGCACCTAAATTTGCATTGTTTACAAAGGGGTCAAAATTGCCCCTGAACCAGGGTTTTCAAAACAGGATTTTAGTTACAACCGTTTCACGCCAAGCCCTCGATATATTGATTGTTTGGTGTTTTACGACTCATTCAACAATCAGAACAGAACAAAACAAAACAAAACAGAACAAAACAGAACAAAACAAAACAAAACAGAACAAAACAGAACAAGCAAAACAGAACAAGCATTTCACTTTTTCAACCTAAATCATGTATAGCTCGCAGTTGATGAAAAGTAATTGTTTTCGGCCTTAATAGTATAGTAGCTGAGTACGAGAACATCATCATCATTTAACAGTCCCACTTATTCATTTTAGATTTAAACATACTCATATATATTTTATCATCATTATCATAGTAGGTGTATGTGTGTAAGTTTGTATGCATCAACCTTGAACTGTAAACGTTTAAGTTGGAAAAATAAATGTTTAGTTCTGTTCAATATTAGGAAATGGTCGGTAAATACAGACCGGGAAAAGCTAAAAGAGAATTATTAAACAAAATATTGCATGATAAGAAAACGAATCATTGAATATGCTATTATAAATTAAAGCTGACACGGGCTTTTAAAGAGTAATCAATCTCAATTCAACGGATATATATTATAAAATATCTACGGTATTTTTGTTTATCCAGAAAATATTAGTAATAATAATAATAATAATGATAATGATAATAATTATAATGATGATAATAATAATAATAATGATAATAATGATAATAAATTATAATGATTATTATGATAATGATAATAATAATGATAATAATGATAATGATAATAATTATAATAATAACAATGATAATAATAATAATGATAATGATAAAAATGATAATAATAATAATGATAATAATGATAATAATAATAATAATAATAATAATAGATAATAATAATAATGATAATAATAATAATGATAATAATAATAATAATAATAATAATGATAATAATGATGATAATAATAATAATGATCATAATAAAAACTACTACTGATAATAATTATTTAATGATATAAATGATGATTTTAATACTGAAAATAAATAATTAGATATTGATAATAAATAAACATTTACATGTTTTTACTTCACTTGAAGGCCATTACGATTATTTAGACGGATTTACACATTCTGACTGTAGATTATCATAATCCAATTTTCTCCTCGATTTGTTCATAACGAAACCATTACATGTAATGTTTTGAAGAATGTGTGTATGAACGTCTTTTAGGTATGATTTATGCAAGTTTGTTATAGCCAGAAAACATATATCAACTGGTTTCATATCGCCATGATGGCAATTACTTTTGTAATGTTACATATTCTCATTCCAAAGTATATCGTCGAATGAAATTTCAAACAGAATATATAATAAGCTACATTCTACCCTAACCTTTTCCCGCATACAGACGCATTTCGATGCCTCTGCAGCATACAACTTTTGAAAACAATGTGACAAATGTGATAATGAGCAATTTTTCCTATTGTCACAATGTTTTCAACTCTATTCAATTATTATAGTTTCGTTTACAGCATTTGTTCCTATTCTTCTCCATATCGTTTGAAAAAGTAGTTTGCGGCCGATTTGTTGTATGTGGGAAAGATTTAAGGTGTCAGTTGAGTAGGAGACTATTTGTAAATGCCAACCGTAAATACCTAACAATACCCTCTGATAAAAAAGCTGGAAGTGTAGCTCCACTAGTTTTAAGCCATTATATATTGAAATGATGTAAATGCGGAGTGTCGTTAAGGCTCCAAATCGCAAGATGGGGTTTAATTGATGATTTTGTGTTTAACGCCGCTTTCAACAATGTTTCAGATATATCACAGCATTTCCTGATTCAGTTACCAGTACTCCTGGTCCATGTATCCTGACACCAGCCAGCCAGTCGTAATGTTAACCTCGCAAACCTGTGCGCCAAGGAGGTCAACAATTACTTCCATTATTTAAGTCTTTGGTATGACCCGACTGTGGATCGAACCCACGACCTCCCGCACCCGAGTTGGACGCTGTCCCACAACACCACCGATGCGGCAAGATACGGTTTAAATAGTTTAAATATGTTGCTGCGATATATCGTAGAGCCTTTCAACATCGCGATCTACCTGAAGTAGTTCCTGACGTCAATATTTTCTTTCCGTTTTCTCCCATCACTTTGTATTAGCAGTCAATTGAGGCTAGTGTGTCATATGTTCTGATTAACTCTTTCAGCGCCAGATTCAATATTGAGCTTTTTGCAAACAATACAGATTCAGGCGAGTCTAACCTGAAATCTGCATTGTTTGGCTGTGAGTTATAAATATATTCCAAAAATCCTATAACATGAAAAAAGAGCCGTCCGAGTTTGAACATGTAAGAGTCTACTTTAAACAATTCGACGCTGAAAGGGTTAAAGATTCATTTAAGTACTCGACAGTGATTTTTTATTGTAATGCTTCTGTTCACAAACTTTGGAAACCGAGAGATAATAATTATATGAATTCCAACATATATATCATCTTCGTATACGAGTACATGTGTCACACTGGTACTGTTTATGAACATTCGATGTTTAGGTTATAATACAAAATAATAAAGAATTAACGGATACTATAATTTAATTTTTTATAAAGACTTGGTCACACCAGGGTCTTTCAAATAGTACTATTTGAAAGACCCTGGTCACACCATTGGTAAGACTGATAAGCGACACAAAACGATTCTTTATATTTTTAAATTAAAAAAAAAGTCATAAACAATTAACGGTTTTGTTTATTGCTTCTTCTCCTATTCATGTTTCATATTTTTGAAAGGAGACGGGTAAATGTCAGATCTGTATGACCTCATAGCAGCACAGTTCTTCCAATGTCGAACATATACAATGACCAAGCGATCTAAAACACCAACAGTATATGCAGAGGACTGGATAAGGAGGAGTTAACTGGTCTTTTCCCATCCATATCTCTCTTATGGCATCACTAAGCCCTATGCTGTTGGTACTTAAAAGAATCGTCTCACTGAGACGATTCGTTTGAGTTCCAACAACATAGGGTTTGAGGGTCAAATAATGATTTGGGGATGTGAAATACTCTTCTTATCCAGACTTCTGAGTATATATGCAAACGCCCTTGAAGAGATAGAAAGCTGGTTACTGCTTACACGAGCAATGTCTGTTCTTTCCATTATGTTATCAAATTTCCCCCCCGTTCTTGTTTCTATACGGATTGACTAAATACAAACAATTGTAAACACAAAGTAAAACCTGTACTCAAAATGCTTCAGCTTCTATCTCCCTTTTTAGTTAACCTTTTCCCACATACAATAAATCTATAGCAGACGACTTTGAACACATCTTTTTCTATCATTGAAATTACACCTGTTGAAATAGTGATGAAAATAGTGTGACAAATGTAGAAATTGCACATTATGAGCAGTTTCTCCTTGTGTCACGAAATGTTCAAAGGCGATTCTTCAGGTGAACCAAAACGCGATTATATGTTTGAAAGGTTAAAACAAACGATCACCTGATTTTATGAAGCTACGCGAATGGGTTTCGAATCCGGACGGCATCATTAGAAATGAGATTTCAGATACTAAAATGTCAACGTTTACCAAACTTCAGTCTCTTTACTGTACAATAACTTGCTTTTCACCTTTTCATCCGCCGATTTTTGTTTGTCACATTTTTCATTCTTTTCAAACCGACATGTATGTATATTTTCTTTTATGTTTGTTTGTCAATGACTTTATACAATTGTATACACGTCTAAATATATGTTCTGTTCTAGTCTCATCAGTCTGTTCTGTTTAACCTGCCGAGCAGAGTTCTGGTGACAAAGTGTGCGACATAAAAACATGTTAAATAGACAGATCGTTAAGGTAATAACTGTTTACTGTTGCATATTTAGACATATTGACACGATAAGTCGATGGTTTGATATATAGACCGACCCAACATCAAAGGAACATCTCCGTCCATCACGATTAATCAGGCTAGGTATATGCTTTTTTGTTTGTAACTAGAAACTATGTAAAGTTTACGAAATAAAGAATATTTATATATCTATATATATTATCTGTTTTGCCATGTTTCGTGGAAATTGTTAAAACTTTATTGTTATAACGCTCATGCACATTTGCTGATTTGAGTAAATATAATTGTTATGTTGCTTGCATATTTTGAATGTCGTCGACTTTGAAATTGCCCTAGCATGAAAATGTACCTTCTGAAACATCCTGAAGTATCGTTTTCATCAGAGACGTCTCAATACATGTATTTATATGTCTCTGTTTTTATACATCCTTGAACAAATATGGGAATTTTTTATATGTGGGGAAAGGTAACTTAGACAACAACAAATACTTGATACATAGAAATCTTGACATTTTACATGCTAACTCTTTAATTCTAACTTGTATATATTATTACGTATATAACCTCTAACACAGTGTTATCATCAGAAAGTCTAATAGCTTTTGTATCACCTTTGATGTATGTAAATATGGGCTAAGTTAGAGTGGCTTTTTTTATAATTTTACAAAAGAACGCTTGACAGAATATATATCTACTGTGTTATTTGTTATAGAAGCATTCGTAACGAAGTAGCTTATAATTTTATTTTTATTTTTATATATTTCTGTACATCATATATAAGTAAGTAAGTAACTCTTTTATTATAGTGACATGTGTATAACAAAACAAACATATAACAACATATAATAATGGGCCCATGGGCCTATATGTCACAGTTAAGACTTTTTTTATTTACACAGTGAGTACATTTCACTGTTCCACCTTATAAACACATATATCAATATAAGTACACAGAGCATTGAGTCGCTCATGTCGTTGGCATGTTTCCTAGTACAAAGAAGATAAGAGACATACCAATTACGTGACCGAATTCGATTGCATGACCCTTGTCATTTTTATACATTAATTATGTGTTATATACCTTGACGACTCAAAAGATGTTATAAATAATAAGTATAATAATCATAATAGTAATAATGATGATGATGCTGATGATATCCGAATGGCTTGAAGCCTGAATCATCTAATCAATGCACAACTATAATTTTGGCACCTAAGTGAATGCCGGTGAGAATAAGCAATCAGCTCATGTTTCAAGAGCATTTTCTCTTTTTCTCACACTGTATTCAAAAGTGGTCTGCTGCAGAAGCGTCAAAACTTGTCTGAATCCGGAAATTGATAAACAAAAATGAATAACAAAACCTTTACAGCTTTTCACCTGTTTGTTTCGTAAATGAAATTGCATGTAATATTGTGTTCATCTTGAATTGATCCTAATTAAAAAAATAAAAACAGTCTAGTAAATATAATGTTCAATTCCATATCCAACATCTGTGCTATTTTATATATTCATATATGCAATTGTTATGTTATCATGAATGTGATTATTTATAGTGTACAAAGGGGACGACCCTGTGTTCAAACCAATTTTGAAATAAACTTCTTCTTCTTCCTCCCCTTGTATAATCTTAGTTTAAGTTTTAAGTTCAAGCTTATTCTATAATCGAAGACAAAGGAGAGAAAAGGCCATACGTGGCGATAAAAATGTCTAGTAGTTGGCAAGTTAATCTGTTCCACATATTGACGACTTGACACACTTGATGATGCAAGGGTAGAAATTGCTCATGTTCTTCTCCTGTCATAATATTTTCAACTTTTATTATTCACTAAGCATATTCCCATTTTGAAGAGAGGTTGCATAATTTTGCATAAATGATTTCAATGCCATCTGCTGCATATGTTTTGTTTTGTGGGAAAGGGTTAAGTATTTTATATATAGAATAAAGCAATTTCAAGTTATAATGCAATCGTAAATTTCATCTAAAATCTCTTTTTGCAAAAAAAAAATTATATTCTCTATCAGACCAGCTTGTTTTTTAATGTATTTTTTTGTGTTATTAAACGTACTATCTGTTCTTTCTTATTTTTACAAATTTGCTATCTTTTTAAAGACACGTGGGACGTTTACGCGTTTCAGTTTTTTGTTGATGATGGTGTTATAATGAGGACAAACCCTACTTAAATAAGACAAAAATCGTATAATGTTATCAAAAAACGGTGCATTATAAAAATTATAAATGTTGCCACACACATGTCAATGCATATGGGATTGGATGAAGACAAAACAAACTGAAGGACCGATTGCTGGCTCATCCCCTCATCGCCCGTACTACATACTATTATAAAACTGTAGTTAAACATTTCCCTCATACGACAATTCTGCAGCAGACGACTATAAACATATTTTGTCAAAAAATAGAAAATCTCTATAATTGAATGGATAACCTATGTCTAAAAGTGTAAAACATTGTGGCAAAAGGAGAAATTGCTCGTTTTGAGCAATTTCTTCTTTTGTCACTATGTTTTCAAAAAGCCGTCTGCTGCAGAGGCGTCAGAAAGCGTCTATATGAGGGAAAGGGTTAAACCAGTTTAGAATCAACGTGTTCGTACCAAAACAAAAAAAAACCAGACGAATTTGAAAAAATCTATCAGCAAAAATATCAAATATCTGTAAAATTATAAGTGTAAATTATTGAAAATACATTTTAGTTTAAAACTTTGGTGCAGAAGGGGGAACTCGCTCGTAATGATAAATTTCCCCCTTTCGCCACAATGTCGCCTGTAGCAGATGCATCAAAAAACGACTGCATCTGGAAAAGGGTGCAATCTTAAGGATGTTGGGTGGAGTTCCGAAAAAGAACCCATGCACAATCTATACGAGGTTCCCGGTAGACATGAATGGAGATTGCTAGTTTGCGTAACCATTTTTATGATTTGCGTCATCTGAATTGTATAATCTAGTGAATGAAACAAGGGAATTCACGTGACAAAAAAAATACCAAGAAACATTTTATTCTACGCAGTTTGAATACATCATTCAAGTCAAGTCTCATTCATTAGCTTAAAACTACCCCCCCCCCCCCCCCCCCCTTTTGTTTTTGTCCCTCACAATCCATTGCATATATTCCGATCCATTCATACTAAATTTTGTTAATTTTATGCATTCTCTTATAAAAAGTTTCCATTCAAAGTTAGATACTTAATCATCCAGACATCTGAAGAAGTCAGTGAACGCTGATGTTAATTAAAATAGATTTGTTTTTAAAAATAAGGCAACCTGTCTCATGCAATTAGGTGACGAGTAGATGCCATCCATATTAATAGAGTAAACACATAACAAAAACAAAACACCTTTATAATATCATATTCTAACGCTTAAGACATAATAAATCTTACATTTAGACAGATTGTCTTTATGTCTTATTTTCATTTCATTTTTCTTTTCTTGACGGCATTGAGTTCAATTTTCCCCGTCGTGCCAAATATTGAAATTGTGGTAATGGCTTTCCCACCATTGGGCTTAGGATTGTGGGGGTTAGCATTGCGACTGACTCGCGGGTGTCAAGATAAACGGGCCAGAAGAACTGGTTAGATTACCCAGGAAAAGCCGTGATATAACTGACGTGTTTTTGAAAGCGACGTAAAACAATTTACAAACAAATCAAACTATGCAGAATAGACCATTTGTTGAGCACCCTTTCTACTTTTCCAATAAAAACAGTATGAACACATGTTTAGCATAAGGTGTATGGGACAAGATCAATATGAATATTCATATTTACTTCCAAGAGTATGAAAATGCTTATGTAAATATGAATATGCATATATATTTACTTCCAGGAATATGAACATGCTAATGTAAATATGAATATGCATATATATTTACTTCCAGGAATATGAACATGCTAATGTAAATATGAATATGCATATATATTTACTTCCAGGAATATGAACATGCTAATGTAAATATGAATATGCATATATATATTTACTTCCAGGAATATGAACATGCTAATGTAAATATGAATATTCATATTTGCTTCCCGGAATATGAACATGTTAATAATGTAAATATGAATATGCATATTTGCTTCCAGGAATATGAAAATGCTAATGTAAATATGAATACACGTATAATATACATGTATATAAGATAGTTCTATGTGTTGTATTGTATGTTGCTTTGATATATGTGTTATACTGTATGTTGCATTGATATATGTGTTGTATTGTATGTTGCTTTGATATATGCGTTATATTGTATGTTGCATTGATATATGTGTTGTATTGTATGTTGCATTGATATATGCGTTATATTGTATGTTGCATTGATATATGTGTTATGTTGTATGTTGCATTGATATATGTTTTACATTGTATGTTGCATTGATATATGTTTTACATTGTATGTTGCATTGATATATGTGTTATATTGTATGTTGCATTGATATATGTTTCACATGTCACATGGATCTATGACCTTCTGGTAAAAATGACTAAATAAACGATAATATACATAATCAAGGGAACTGGACAAACAATTAACTAATAGCATAAACTATTACATACTTATAGCCAATAAACATATATACATTTAACATTATATAAGGTTGTGTGTAATATCAGTAAGTATTTTCCCGAGACGTTGGGGTTGCAATATAAGTCGTTTTAGAACTCAATATAAATTTAAGTTTTAACCGTTTTGAAAACATAGGGAAAATGTAAAACCATACCAAACTATTAAAGTTGTACAATAGTGGGTTTTGGAGCTATATTATGATGTTTGTTTTTACAGCGGCATATTCGAGTGACCCAACAAATGCACCTCGTATGAAAGGTCACATATAGGTCCGATGACAAGTACAAGGAGTGCATATGCGAATTTCTCAGGGAGTTTACATTGTTTTTTTATCATTCACATAATTAACAGAATGAAACGGTCATTCACCTGCATGTTTACAATACTCATGTTTACAGGATGTACTCTACCATACCTACATATGTCCCACCTATTGTATTTACGTTAATGTACATTTCTTGTTAACAAGTAAACACACCGTGAGCCCCGGTATACGAATGTATATCGGAATTATTCAAAACATGACAGCCCCCATGATATGTTTCATCATGGCATGTACGGCGTTTTTACGGTTTCTACGCAGAGTTAAAACGTCATCGTATCGTTTGTAGTTGTCTCCTGTGACAAGTCGGTCTTTTCCCCCCGATTGTAAATTTGTGAAAACTGTATATTATATGTGGGAACTGGCACGGGGGAAAACAGTGCGGGACTCGCATTCACCTACTGTTTCTAAATTCAATATGAATCAATAAGAAATGGTTGGTGAATTTGGGTTCTATATAAAGGAAGAGAGACACTACACCGTCCGGGCTGAAAAATTACGCCATATACTGATATGTACATTGTTCGATGGCTCACTTATTTTCGAGGGTGCATGTTCTCGTGTCTCGTTAAGCAAATGACATGTATCAGACATACCGCATGACCCAGTTTACTACACAAAATGTGCATATAAACCGGGCATCCTCATAATTATGAATAACCCTATTTGATTTTACGAAACAAGTAACATCGCCTATATTCATCGTGGAATATAAGCTTGCAGAAGCCCACTTAATATTCTAACTCAGACGACCAGACCAGACGACTTCGGAAATCATTGTGACAAAAGCAGAAATTGCTCATAATGAGCAATTTCTCCTTTTGTCACAATGATTTCATTTTTTTATTTATTAAATCCTTATACGTTCACCTTTCATCTATCCTAAACTATAGAGAGCATAGATGAAGGTTTCTGTTGCAGTATTTTGTTGTATGCGGGAACTGGTTAACGTGGTATGAATATATACGTTGTACTATGTGTGATTTAATTATAATACCAGAGACCTCTCGATAACTCGAAGTCGAAAGAGGCCCATGAATTACCTCGAGATATCGACGTGTTTGAGGGATCCGTTGATTTATGTCAAATTAATTTATGTATGTTCAGCTTCGTAAATCATTTATACTTAAATGTTTATTATGAAAAGCAAAATACTCGAAGACGAAAGAGCACCATAAAATAACATCGACATAACGACGTGTTTGAGGGATCCGTTGATTTATGATATATTAATTTATGTATGTTCATCTTCGTAAATCATTGATACTTTTAAAAATGTTTATTATGAAAAGCAATATCTCGAAGACGAAAGATCATCATAAATTACCTCGACATAACGACGTGTTTGAGGGATCCGTTGATTTATGATAAATTTATTAATGTATGTTCATTTTCTTAAATCATTGATACTTAAATGTTTATTATGAAAAGCAAAACACTCGAAGACGAAAGAGCACCATAAAATTACATCGACATAACGACGTGTTTGAGGGATCCGATCCGTTGATGTATGATAAATTAATTGATGTATGTTCATCTTCGTAAATCATTGATACTTAACTGTTTATTATGAGAAGCAATATCTCGAAGACGAAAGAGCATCATAAATTACATCGACATAACGACGTGTTTGAGGGATCCGATCCGTTGATGTATGATAAATTAATTTATGTATGTTCATCTTCGTAAATCATTGATACTTAACTGTTTATTATGAGAAGCAATATCTCGAAGACGAAAGAGCATCATAAATTACAACGACATAACGACGTGTTTGAGGGATCCGTTGATTTATGATATATTAATTTATGTATGTTCATCTTCGTAAATCATTGATACTTTTAAAAATGTTTATTATGAAAAGCAATATCTCGAAGACGAAAGAGCACCATAAAATTACATCGACATAACGACGTGTTTGAGGGATCCGATCCGTTGATGTATGATAAATTAATTTATGTATGTTCATCTTCGTAAATCATTGATACTTTTATAAATGTTTATTATGAAAAGCAATATCTTGAAGACGAAAGAGCATCATAAATTACATCGACATAACGACGTGTTTGAGGGATCCGTTGATTTATGATAAATTAATTTATGTATGTTCATCTTCGTAAATCATTGATACTTAACTGTTTATTATGAGAAGCAATATCTCGAAGACGAAAGAGCATCATACATTACATCGACATAACGACGTGTTTGAGGGATCCGATCCGTTGATTTATGATAAATAAATTTATGTATGTTCATCTTCGTAAATCATTGATACTTTTAAAAATGTTTATTATGAAAAGCAATATCTCGAAGACGAAAGAGCATCATAAATTACATCGACATAACGACGTGTTTGAGGGACTCCTTTGACTTACGTTAAATTATGTACATGTATAAATATGAAAAATTCATTTAATCTTTATTGTTTATTATGAAAATCAAGCCAGTGATAAAAGCATATCATTATAAAACTTGCTACTACGCCCTTTTTGTAAATGATTGATCGCTTTCAGGGAATTGGTTTGCTTTAAAAAACGTTATATTAGAATTAGCACATGTTTGATTTATTGTAAGTCCACTGTTGCTATCAGTATTCTGAAACTGCAATAACTCACAATCATCGTTATTAATATGATATAATTATTTCTATTTTCATTATCATTTTTTTATTTTTTTATTATTATCATTTGTATCATTATTATTATTTATTTTTTATTATTGTTATCATTATTGTTATTATTATTATTATTATTATTATTACTTTTATCATTATTATTACTTTGATTAATATTATTATCATTATTACTAGTATTTTTAAAAACATCTAAAGTTATGCCAGGTATTCTTAATTTTTTATTCATTATCCTCTCTATGTGTTCTCTCCATTTGTGTTCATACTTCGTGTGAACTCAGAGTAAAGTGAATTGGACTAGTATTTTCTATGACCATCTCGGCACAGAAAAGAGTATCCAAGGTTTTACCAATGTGAACTATGACCTTTCACCAAGGTGGTTATCTTAAATATGGTATGAGCGATGCTCTACGAATGCAAACCGTAATATATTTAGGGCCAGAGTAGACTTAGATCAGGCGGCGCATCTGCGTAGTGGAAGAGCACACAGCTCTTCTACACACGTAACAGGAACCCAAAGGCTGGTGTACCTGGATCTCCATTCATATCATGTTGGGTCTATATGAGGTAAACCATGTCGCTGAAGCGGACGACTTTAAAATGTCCAGCAAAACGAATAAAATGTCTCTTTAAATGTAAGTATAATCATTGAATATAGATTAAAAAAACATAGTGACAAAATGAGCAAATTGCTAATTATGAGCAATTTCTTCTTGTGACACACTGTTTTCAAAAGTCGTCTGCTACAGAGGCATCATAAGACGTATACATGTTTGAAAGGGTTAAACCAAACCTTGAAATAAATAACTACATTTGGAAACATTTGTGAAAAAGGAATAATTTGCTAAAAACGAGAATATTTCTTTTTTCCTAACATGTTTTCACCGCTTATTCGACATAGGCATTTCCATGTTACAGATAATATATTTGTGGTCAAACGATCCATCAGAAATTATCGCTTAATAACAAAACATGTTTATATTTGAAAATATCTAAAAACCAAAAATCTAAAATAAAATCTTAATTGTTGGATTATTCGACAATTTCACTTATTGATATATCGACTTCCTGAATATTTGTTATCAGTAAAATTACAGTTTCATCCTCTTTGAAAGTAAACAAACATTTACATGACCTTTATGTATCACGCTATATGAATACATTTATGTATGGATGTGTTTACATTTTATATCTACAAGACATGGAGATATACGTATACTGAATTGTATCACCCACTATTTATATTAAATATCATGTCTTAAACACTATTTAATGGGGGAAACCTCACAACCCTAAAGGTTGCTTAAATGAAAAAATAAAGACATTCATATTTGGGGAATAAAGGAGAAAAATGAAAACATGTAATCCGGAGTCAACGATTGTCCGAAATATACACTACTTAGTACAGGTAGCCGAACGTTATTTAGTAAATAGTAGTTATAATCTTTATTTACAACTATACAGTATTCTCTCGACCCCCCCCCCCCCCCCCCCCCCCCCTCTCTCTCTCTCTCTCTCTCTCTCTCTCTCTCTCTCTCTCTCTCATACATTATGTGATTGGTTTCCATTTCATTGCAAATTGCAACAATGTAGACGATTTAATTCTAAATCAAAACAATATAAAATATAATTTAGATAAAAACCTTTACATCTCAAATTGTAAGTGTGTGTTTTTCCGTACAGATCAAATTCATGTGAATCAGTTGATGTTACGTTTAACCCTTTCACATTTTAAGACGAATTTGTAGCAGAGATTTGTGAAAACGTAATGACACTTTCATTAATAGAGAGTTTCAATAATGTTGTGCTACATGTTTTCAAAGACGTCTGTTCAAAATGGGAAAAGTTCAAAGATAAAATCGTTTACCTCATAGTATTTTAAAAAAACTGAAATTATTGAGGAAAAGTGAGATAGTGTTCGTTTTGAGATTTGAGAAATATAACACTTTCTCGCAATGTCTTTTAAAGTTGTCTGTATCGCCAGTGTTTACTGTTCATAAAACATTGAAGAATAAACATTAAATATACCGAGTTATATTTACACGAGAAACTGGTCGCTACAAGTTCACCCTTCGACCAGGTCTTGCATATATATCAGATTCAAATATCAATACATACAACATATGGACATACATGCAAGACACTCTAAAACAGAGTTTATAAGATAAATAAAACACTAAAAGATCCCTATAAATTCATTGACAAAACACCAAGATGCGTTTAAATGATTAAATATCGTTGCTTGATCGTGATAAACAGTGCAATAATTGTCGGGGTTTGAGAAATGAAAAAAGAAATATTGAATGAAATAAATTAGGGAATGTCATGTGATTAAATTTTCCGAAGTAAACGGCTGAACAAAAAGCACAACACATCGTTTGAAGGTTGTCGTATATGTAGGTCATTGACGATCTCAAATAAATGCCGAATTACGAGAAAACCAACATTATTGCCTCTGCGTAATGTGTCGACCCAGATCAGCCTGCGCAGTCCGCGCAGGCTAATCCGGGCCGACACATTCCGTCTCAGGGAGATAGAGGTATAGATTCCTGAAACACAAAATCCACAGGAGGCGAAACGCCGAGTGCATACTGTTGGTTTTCTCTCGTAATTCGGCTCAGATGTGTTCAGCATATACTCTAATGATGTGATTCGTTTTGTGTCACAGGAGGTTGATGCCGTTTTCAACATTTAAGAAACATCAAGGTGACAGAACCCATTTTCATTACCCCTGTGTAAACACACCGGTACTAGGCTAGGAAATAAGCACATTTTCAACGAGCAATCCACCACGGCCGCCGAGAACGGATATCGAACCCTGGATGCCCGGTATCATGGTGTCAACGAACGAACTAGGGATCGCACGAATGAAAGAATGAATGCATGACTGAACTAACGAATGTATGAATATGTACATACCTATATCTGGTACGGTCTGGGGTGCATCGGACTTCCGAACCACGGCTTTTTTATCCTTCATCCAAGCGTAATCCCCATACTTATTATTCACCGCCAGGGTCTGATCGTGACCCTCGGGCGCACCAACGACCGTCATGTCCCCGGTCCCGGTCGGAGAGGAGGGCGTTAATGCTCCAGTAATGGCCTGACAGAACGTGGAGACGGAATCGGTGGCGAGATTGATGGACGAGGAGGCTATCGCTTGATTAATGTGAGGAACGCTTGTCATAAATTCTGCAATACACGGTTGACTGTTGATGAAGCCCGACTCCCTATTCTCCCCCATTTCACTGTCTCCGTATACTATCAAAACACCCGGTCTTTTCTATTGCTTCACCATGTAGACACTTTGTTCTCTTTTTACTCTATTTCCACCCTCATTGTATTCCATGTGTACTACGATTTTAAAAGTAGGTCGCCTTTTATATTCATAAAGATATATCTCGGGGGCTTGAATTACCCAACGTTAACTACTCCACTCCTTTGATTTTTAACATTTCATAATAGATACAACAACAAAACACTAGACGAATATTTCTTCCATTTCATTTCCATTTAGAGTTTTATCAAAACCAACACAGTCCGAATAATTTATGCATTTTTCATTCAATCACTTTTGAACAGTAGCATGTTAGGTTTACATTAAAACTCGTACGTCGGCTGTACTATCGCGAAAAATCGCTAAACTGACAGGTCACGTGATAAAGCTAAACCAATCCGGGCCGACATATGTTTCTATTTGACAGTTTCCCGATAATGGGACGATCACAGATGTAAATAAAAGCTCCTTATTTTTTTCCCCGAGGTTTTTTATCGAAAATCGTATTATCAAATTTATTGCAATATTTGACCTGTATTTCAAAACTTTTTCTAATAAACATGACTGAAAAATCGAATTCTGTGTTCCCGAAAATTGACGTTTATTCCCCCCATGTCTGGCAAAATTGTATTCACCTTACTACCGTTAAAGCGTGAAACGCTATTAATGATAATTTTCTCCCCATCCCTGTCCGAATCACGACATTCACATAACCTTAATGACTTCTTAATGAGGTTTTGGCTATGGCTAATAATTTTGTTATTTTTCATGGGTTGTCAGAAGCCTTTTCAGTTGCTATGCCGAGGAGTTTTTATCGTGCAATGTTTTCTCATTCAGAATCCAAATCATCGAACATTAATATTACTGTAAAACGGCCGTAAAGTCATTATAGTCATTAACACGGTTAGAGAAAGGTTCTGTTCTGTCTGTCTAGTTATTCGGAAACAGGAGAGAAAAAACCATAGTGAAATTATTCGTAACAATGTAGTAGAGACTAACTAGTTCCTTTAGTTTTATTACTGAAAAAGGAGTTATACCGATGGAAATACAGGACAAATACAATGGAACTGTTAAAAACAAAGTGAACTGATTTACTGGATCATACTATTTTTAAAGTCGCCTGCTTTGGAAACACAATCTTGGAAATATATAAAATGTTTTTCACTATCGATTTACAAATCTTCATAGTTTTAAACATTGAGGGAAAATGAGAACTTTCTTTTTTAAGCTATTTTGAATTTCAAAAAAAATGTTTTTAAAAGTCGTCTGCTGCTTTGGCGTCGAATGTCGTCTGTATCATTTAAATTATTCAATGAGTATTTTTTTTTTTTTTACTTAACTGCAGTAGTGACATTTTTTAACTACAGTTCTAAACCGTTGGTTTTCTAAATGACTGTGCGTTTCTTGACAGTGTACTCGCGAAAGCCAGTTTAAATTATTTATTAATTCATATATTTTTAGATTCGTATTCATTTTAACCCTTTCCCACCTATAGATGCATGTTGACGCATCTGCAGCAGATGACTTTTGAAAACATCGTGACAAAATGAGAAATTGCTCAAAACGAGCAATTTCTCCTTTTGCCACAATGTTTTTAAACTTGTTTCAGTAATTAAACCTTCAATTATAGAGATCTTCTTATATGTTTGAGTAGACATGTTCAAAATCGTCTGCTGTAGATTTTGCTGTATGTGGGAAAGAGATAACTGAAATGTTTATTATGAAAATTAAGCCAGTGATAAATTCACATATCATAAAAGATAACAGAACATCTGTAGTTGTACTTGCTCGTATGGGCAATCGGGACTGCTGCTCCGCTGTTGTCAAAAGACGGATTGGTTCGAGTTAAACAATATATTCGAATTTTCACTCGTCGATATATCGCAAATCCACTGTATCTATCCAAACGATTGGTAGGTGAAAAGTGAAACGTTTGTCAGAGCATGTAACATAACAAATTCAACTTTTTGATAATGAGTGGCACAACTTTAACATATATAAACAAAGACAAATCAGGCAATGTTCTTCTTTTATCTTTTATTGACATAATCATGTGTTCAAAATACGCTTAATTATTCTGTTTAAACGCGGAAACGCCTTGTTTCGTTCAAGTGCATCGAAACAAACCAGTTTTCCGGAAACTTATTTCTGTTTCAGTTTCTATTTAATGCATTTTTTTGTAGTTTGTTTGCAGTTTTTACGACGCTTTCAACATGAAAGGTCATATCGCAGCGGACAGGAAGAATGATACTGGTCCCATACTTAATATTTACATAGAGATCAAACTATATAAGGTATGAAACCAATACAACACCACCGGCTCGAGCTCAAGAGTTGCATTGACTCCAATCGTCCAGACCCATTTCAGGGTGAGCTTTATGCATACTGAAAACAAAAACACAATCATTTTTAAAAAACCTTTCAATGCCTGTCTTCGTGTGACACCTTTCCCTGATGCAGATAACTTTTTATAAACATCGTGACAAAAGGAGAAATTGCTCATAATGATCAATTTCTCCTTTTTGCCACAATGTTTTCACCTTTATTTGATGATTATTATATAATTTATAAAAATTCCACATATTTTCCCTCAAGATGTTTTCAAAGTCGACTGCAGCAGTATTTTTTTTTATACGGGAAAGGGTTAATATATATACGAATAATACAATGCTAAGCAAGTTCTACTGTAAACTATATATCGCCTCAATACATATTATTCTATGACGAGATACATGTATATTGTATAAATTAATAAATAAAATATATTGTATTCTATTCATAACCATTTTTATGTTATAAAAATAATAGAAAAATAATAGAAAAGGGACACACCAACCACTGGATATAATTTTGGTTTACGGACATTTGTACATACATGTAGATGTAGACAGTTTACGTCAAATAAAATTATTGTCTATTGTATAAGTTGAGTGTTAAATTTCGCCAATTGTGTAAGCATAATATTACCATTATCGTTTGCAATGCCAAATACATGTATACCCTGTGACTCGTTCCACATACAAACACATTTGAAGCCGACGACTTTAAAACAATAAGAAACTAGCAAAAATATATTTATATTTACATTTGATAAATTCATACAAGGTAGATAAACATGTATGTATGCTATATTGTGAAGAAAACAAACAACTTGCACATTTGAGAGTTTTCATTGATCTTTCTCGATCACTTCAAATAAACCATTTGAGATCATGGTTATATTTATATTAACGTTAGCTTATATCATTTAGAAATTGTTGAAATTGTCATACATTTTGACGTAAAATGTTTCGTACACTGTATAATTGTTCTGCTTACTATACAGTAAACTTCACGAAATCTTAGAACTATTTACAAGACTTCTTTCTGGTATGCTTTAGGGTTAACCTAATAGCAGAAACGTGTAGAATAGCAGCTTGTTGAAAAACGTGGAATATGATTGTAATAACACATGTATATATGAAACTGTAAATATCAGCACAGCAAAGATACAAGTAGTATTAAAGGATATATTATTCATATTTAGTGCTAATGTCAGCTTTATTCAATTTTCACTGTTGCCTAAGAACGTATGGTATAAATGTGGATATCACCAAAATAGACCGACAGTCCTAATTGACAGTGATTAATAACTGTAGGTAGTTGACCACTTTCTAATTTGCACACTCAGCATCTGACCACTTGAATAATTATAGCGCTAAGGTTACGGTATGCTTTATAGTTGACCGCATTTACAATAAATCATCATCGGAACCAGGTGTCACACTGCTTCAGTATCGAACATCCACCTCCAAGATAAACCCTTTCCCACATACAAGAAATATCGAGGGCTTGGCGTGAAACGGTTGTAACTAAAACAAATAAAATACCAAGGTTAATCATCTCGCAATGAAGTCTTTATAATCGTTAAATCATATTTGATCGTTCTGAGCAATGGCACCTAAATTTGCATTGTTTACAAAGGGGTCAAAATTGCCCCTAAACCGGGGTTTTCAAAATAGGTTTTTAGTTACAACCATTTCACGCCAAGCCCTCGATATACAATAGACGATTTTGAAAACTTCTAGGGAAAATTATCGAAAATCTTTTATAATGAATGAAAGTATAATTAAAACGCATTATGACACATATGCATCTGGCTACTTTTGAAAACAGTGTGGATGAAGGGGGAAATGTCTTCTGTTGTCACAATGTTTTCTAAAGTCTTCTACTGTATATGCGTTCATTAACCAAAAGAAGAAGATTAAGAAAAACATTTCTGTTATTATTAATAATAACATTGATTTTAAATTATCGAGTAAACTTTATGATAACACCGAACGAAATATCTATATAATAAATTATAGAGTAAACTTTATGATAACACCGAACGAAATATATATATAATTTTGTTTTGATTTATGATGATGTGCTGATATAAAAGAAATCTCCAAAAGTTTTGGGGGAAAATTAAGATAATAATAATTATAACAATATAAATACTACTACTACTACTACTACTACTACTACTACTATCCATAATAATCTCACACCAACGGTCCCGGGTTCGAGTCCCGTGATGACCGAGTTCTGCCTTTAGGATGTTTACACACAAACGGTGCGAGTACTGGTGAAGTCTCCAGGAAGCAGCCATTGGGCCTAATCGACGTAAAGTAAATAAGTTTTAAACTAATAATAATTTTAATTCATGTCAACTTTACGTGAACATCCAATGTTCATCTTCATTTCAAATGTACATGCGTTACAAAACGGTTTACATTCGCATTAACAATAAACACCAACAAAACATAAAAATAAAAATACATAAACAAAACAAATGAAAATAAAAGAAATACAGTTTAGCATGCGAACGAGGTTTTTAATGTTAAAATTAAGTATATGCAATTAATAATAAATAATAAATATTTTAAAAATGGTAGAAATGAGAGTACGATTATAGGTTACAGGAAAAGAAATACCAGTAGTACCGGTAAATTATAAAGGAAACGCCGTCATATTACTGAAATACTGTTGCAATCAGCGTATTTCAATAAAACAAAATAACAAATTTGATTGAAAAACACGACATGATGATAGTATATAGAATATCATTTTCATCCAAAAGTGTGGACCACGCTCCTATTGATCCAAACCCACTTCGTGCTAAGTAATAATTAAAATCTTATATGCGGTTGGAACGCATTCCACAATTCATGTTTTACAACAATATTTAAGTAAATGACTAAGTTAGCATAAATAGTTTCCTAGCATCGTATCTATTAGGGAAAAAAACCATGATGAAATATGCTTTTTAAGTATTTAAG
Organism: Serripes groenlandicus; assembly: GCA_031761405.1. Taxonomy (NCBI): domain Eukaryota; kingdom Metazoa; phylum Mollusca; class Bivalvia; order Cardiida; family Cardiidae; genus Serripes; species Serripes groenlandicus. The sequence goes on from JASEVX010000003.1 coordinate 86,033,880, forward strand.
TATTACTGAACACTTAGCATTGTTGGTGGATTGGAACCTAGGTAGTTATATATATGCAGTAGAAAATCTCCATAATTGAATGGTTAACCTATGACAAAAAGTGGAAAACATTGTGGCAAAAGGAGAAATTGCACGTTTTGTGCAATTTCTTCTTTTGTCACTATGTTTTCAACTATAAGAAAACATATATTTTTTTTTTTACAGAAAACGACAATAACGTTACTCGTCATTATAACTTGATCTATATGAGCACTTTGTGGAGGAATCGTCTTAAAATATTCCTCGACGTATTGGCATAACAGTGCTGAGCCAGATCAGATGCGTGCGCGGAGGCGTAGGGTGATCTTGAATTCTCTGGTCGCTAACAACCTAATGTTTGTTCTCTAAAATACGCCACCCCCTATACTGTACGGGGAATACCAATAATATGAGTACCGATTTTATTTACGAGTATACAATTTGTTCTCATAATTGTATTGAAAATCCATATCGACTGTTAATTAGTTTTTGATATGTTGATAGATGTTTGGTGTTTTAGATCGCTTTCAACAATTTGTTCATTTATATCACTGCGTCTCCTGCGTAAGTTACCAGTACTACTGGTTCATTTATCCTGACACCAGCCAGTCAGTCGAAATTCCAACCCTGCAAACCTGAGCGCAGATGCAGGCAGCCATTATTATCATTTCAAAGTCTTTGGTATGACCTTGCCAGAGATCGAACCCACGCCTCCCGCAAACGAGGCAGACGCTCTACCACTACACCACCGAGGCGGTTATAATATTGTTATAGACATCTATTTCAAATAAAATTCCACCGTATCACTCGAACAAATGTTTAACCTATGCAACTTTAAAAATGGTAGTAATGTTTCTCCGTGTTTTGGGGTTAGCATTACGACTGACTCGCTTGTGTCAGGATAAATGAACCAGTAATACGGGTAATTTACCCAGGACAGGGCGGGATATAACTTAAAAAATGTTGATTGCGGCATAACACACCAACAAATCAATCGATCAGTTATATTTCTTTCTTATAATTGTGCGAAAAGACATATCAACTGTTAATCAGTTTTTTCAGAGATATTTTTTTTTATTATTTTCATTTCACCATATCACTTGTACAAATAAATGTTAACCCTAAGTAGAAGTCGAGAAGTCTCTTTTAGCGAATCGAACTTACTACCACAGTGCAAACAAAACATCTTAATTAATTGTAGAATATACGTTTAAATTATCAGCACATTATAGTTGTTGTTTCCTTTACCAAACACATCTCATACATGTATGTATGTACATGTATACATTTATGTGGAAGACAGCGGTGCAGTGCTAGATCGTGGGCCTCACGTTCCAAATGTCCCAGGTTCGAAGCTCGAGTACTGGTTAAGTCTACAGGAAGCAGACATCGAACGTGATTAATAAAGCTGAAAGCTTGTTTCGCAATCGATTTAAAATCAATAACTTCGAACTAAATGTATTCGTTTTAATAGTGTCAACGTCCTTTAGAACAAATTAAATATTAAAAAACTTAGGATATATTATAGATTAGTTATTTACAGTAATCAGTCATATCGTATCATAGAGTTTAAACATTTATTATTAAAACCTTTTATATCATTTGTTATATCAGTTTTTTTGAAATATGTTCAAATCATGAAAGAGTTCAAGTTGTATCGATATATTTAAACTTTGGTTTCGATAAGCGATATGCAGTCATTCACATGTACGAATAATTATCAATTATTTCTGGCTTTTTTTTTTTTTCATTTCGTTTCTCAAAGCGATATATCCAGTTACTCACATGCAAGTACATTTTTTGTATTAGTCAAATAAAGACATATCTGGAGTTTTTTTCAATTTCGTATCGCTAAGCCGGAAACAGCCATTCACATGTACGTAGTTCGCCACAAGAGCATATATACTTTTTAAATAAGTATAAGCTAAGTGTTTATATGTTGAATTTGTATAAACTATACACATGCTGTCTTAAAGAAAGTAAACAAAATATAATTTCTTATTTATAAGCAGTCAACACAACTTTTAAGCGAATGTTCATAATAAGGGAAAATCTTTCATTATTTATATGCCGGTTACTAACTGTTCCAGGAATAGGTTATAACATTTAGGAGTATTTCCAATATTAGACTGTAAGAAAAAGAAAATGTACATGAGCCGTTCCACGAGAAAACCAACATTTAGACTCTGCGGAATTTATTGAACCAGATCAGCCTGCGCAATCCGCGCATGCTAATCCGGTCCGGCACATTCCTTCTCAGGGTGATAGAGGTATATAATAAGGTGTCCTGAAACAGAAAATCCACAGGAGGCGAAACGTGTCTGTCCGGGTTAGCCTGCAACACTGTTGGTTTTCTCGCGGGACGGCTGATATGTATTTATTTTTAATTATTACTGTACATTGTATGATTAGTTCTTTCCCTCGTGCAGATGCATTGCGACACACCTGCAGCTGACCAGTTTTGAAAATATTGTGACATTATAAGCAATATCTCTTTTTGCTACGATTTTTTCCAATCTAATCAATAATAACAGTTTAATTAATAGATATTTTATTAATGATGTGATAATCTAGCTTTGATAAAGGTCCTACGATAAAAAAAAATATCGAAATTTACACATGACATTTCTAGAATAGATAATTTCTTTCATGAACTCTTACATTGTTAAATGATTGTAAATTCTTCTGAAAAATCCATCTCTCCGTTTGTACTTTTTATAATTTATTTCATTTGCTTAAAATATATTGTTTGTTGTTTTATGCAATCAAATATATTGAAATTAATTGAATTGAATATTTCTATCTAGACAGAAATGTGCCGAAAAATAATATCTGTAAATGGAAGTATAATTATTGAAGAGGAAATGAGATATCAGATATCTTTGTAAACATCTTGGCAAAACTAAAGAAAATCTTATATAAATGAAATTATTATTATTAGATTATAGTTGAAAACATGTTTGTCTTTGTTTTTTGTTTTTTTTCTCAATAAGTTCACCGTCAGCTGTGGATGCATAAACATGTATCTCTATGAGGGTTACTGTTGATTTTAATGTGTTCTGCTACCTGCATATGTAACATCATATTATTTCGATGACGGGTGATTGATCGTTCATTTACGGGTGAAAAAACGTTTGTATATGAATGGTCAATTTCATGCCATATTTTCAAATTGTTTATCATTTATTGTTGAATCAATTCGTTCTTTTATAAAATGTGTTTGTTTCTATAATTATGGTGTCCTAATTGGTGGGTTAGGCCCAGTGCAAGATTATTAACCCTTTACCTCATATAAACGCTTTCTGACGCATCTGCAGCAGACGGCTTTTTGAAAGTATTGCGACAATAGAAGAAATTGCTCAAAACAAGCAATTTCTCCTTTTGTCCCCATATTTTCAACTCTATTCAATTATTGTACTTTCATTTCAAGGGGGTTTCCTAACAATTTTGTGTATGTTTTCAAAGTCGTCTGCTACAGATTTGTTGTATGTTGTATGTTGTAAAGGGTTAAAACAAACTTATGCTATTCCGTTAGATAAAGGGTTGCGGCTACTTATCAGTCCATGTAGTGGTCATTATGGGTTACAGAAGGGACACCGCTGTATCTAATTACCCGTGCAACTGGACAATACGTCACACATTTACCCTTATTTGAAACAGACATACGACACAGCGGACTACGTTTGAAAACTTTGCGGGGACAGGTGATACAAAATCCTCCAAAAGAGCAGATCTTCCTTATCCCACGATGTTTTAAAACTCTTTTTCAACACCTTACCTCTAATTTTCCTGTTGCTAAATTTATTTACAACATATGTTTTAATAACAGATGTACATTATCGATGCATAACCTGTAAATTGTAAATTGTATAAAAGGGTGACATAAAACATTATGGGTATACTCTTTCCCCGGAATGTAAGGTATGACTGGTAACCCTTTTCCACATGCAGACGTATTTCGACGCATCTGTAGTTGACGAATTTTATAAAATAATGTGACATACGGAGATATTGCTTAGTATGAGCAATATCTCCTATTGTCAAAATGAATTCAAATATTTCTAATAATTAAACTCTAACGCGGTTGATGTAGCTAATGTTGAATAGAAAAATGCACTTGAGCAGCGCCTGGAGATTTGTGGTCTTAATGCATCTGCGTAAAGTGAAGACTCCGGTAAGCCCGTGCACAACCGCCGCACTAGAGTCTTCGCTGCACATTTAGATGCACATTTTAACTCAACTCAACTCAAATAGTTTTATTAGGCAAGTCGGCACTAAATGTGCCATTGGCAATACAAAATACATACAAAATGGTTGAACATAACAACTTGGAGAGCAGCCCAATTATTTGTATGTCAACATAACTTTAGATGATGTCAGAGCGGCGTGTCATTACGACCTAAAACACGATAGAAGCTGGTCATTTGTATTGTAAAAATTGTTTTTTGGTTCTTTTAACCAATTTCCAAAAATAAAACAAATCTGCAACAGATTATGAAAAATATCTATGAATAAAATAACATTTATTGAATAAAGTTGAAAACATTGTGGCAAAATGAGAACTGCTTTCGAAAGTCGTCTGATGCAGAGGCGTCAGAAAACGTTTGTATGTAGGAAAGGGTGAACGACTCGTTTTACCAATCTACGTGGTGTAGTCGCCGGAGCGACTGCCTTAGGAGCGGGATATCATTGTTCGATACCCGGTCGGGTCATACCAAAGACTTTAAACTTCAATTCATATGAATATATTTCATTGGCATATAACAAATACATGTTGTCGCCGAAATTGACACTACTCTTGGCGGTTTATAGAACAATACACATTTGTTAAAATTTGACATTAGAGAAAAGCATATGATAACATGTACATTATGAGTAATACATATATTATTTTTCTGTTTCTTCTATGTCTATGTTTTATTTAATAAAAGAATAGTATATTTTGAACCCATTTATTGTAATTTATATATCAAAGAACACAATTTATGTATACTACTTAGTTGTCACCATAATCTGTGATGTTAAGTTAAATGGTACTTCTTGGCGAACAGGAGTGCGGGGATGGCATATTTTACGACGGATGCATCGGTACTGTTAATTCACCCAGGAAACTCCGTGATATAACTGAAAGACTATTTGAAGTGGCGTAAAACACCACTTATAGTAACAAACTAGCAAATCAAGACTGGGTCTTATAACCGTTGTTGTCCTCCCACCGTTACGTTTTATTCAGCCCGGCCGGGTAGTTCAATTGGTAGCGTATCTGACTCGTGATCTGGAGGTCACGGGTTCGATACCCGGTTGCGGCGACATTCTTTCGGGCGATGTTTTCCATTGCCTCTCACCTCTGATCTATGTGAGAAAGTAGTCAGTGGCTTCGAAAGAATGTTGTGTAAGTACTGGTGTGGGAAAGCCAGGAAAACATGGGTAGGTGCACTGACCGCCGTGATATGACCAAAGCTGTTGAAAGCGGCGTTAAACTCCAAACAAACAAACAAACAAACGTTTTATTCAAGCAACATATCAACTCTCGTGTATAATTAATGCACACCATTAGCAATAGGTATACGTTTGGTTTAATTCCTGTGGTCGAGTGGTTAGCGTCGGGGATTTCGAAACCGGGTGTCCCGGGTTCGATCCCCAGTCGCGGCACTACGGTCATGGTGGAGTGCCCTTGGGCAAGGCACATTTTCTAGCCTAGTACTAGTTTGTTTACCCAGGGATCATGAATAATTAAATTGAATTGCGCGCTAAATGACCTTAGCTGTCGATGCGCCATAAAACAATATACATTCATTGGTTTAATTCGAATTACACGATCTATTTGTAAATTACGAAAACTATAAATTTCGATCTTTCCGTTTGCTGTTGTAGGAGAAATTAATCATAACTTTTATATAAACATGTAGATATTTACCATATTATGAGCAATTTGTAGTTTTGGCAAAATGTAGTCAAAAGTTGTCTGCTGTAGTAAAATGTAGTTAAAAAGCGTCTGTATATTCGAAAGCGTTACAAATCTGTTACATATCTAGATAATAGTAAATTGGTATGCATGTATCTTTTTTTGTGTGTTATATTCTGTAGTTGAAGTAAATTTCCAAACAAATGTTAATTTTGTTCTTTATCATTCTCGTTTAGTTATTATGACCGCATCGATGGTATAATAATAATAATAATAATAATAATAATAAAGGCTTTATTTATAGAGGACACTCATTTGACATAGTACATGTATGAAAGTCAATCTTCCATGAGGGCCTCACACATGAAGTGGTATAGTGGTAGAGCGTCCGCCTAGGATGCGGGAGGTCGCGGGTTTGATCCGCGGCCGGGTCATTTATTTATTTATTTATTTATTGGGGTTTTACGCCGCTTTCAACATTATTTCAGTTATATCAAGGCGACAGTTCACTTATTCATGATCCCTGGGTAAACAAACCAGTACTAGGTTAGAAAATGTGCCTTGCCCAAGGGCACTCCACCATGACCGTAGTGCCGCGACTGGGGATCGAATCCGGGACACCCGGTTTCGAAATCCCCGACGCTAACCACTCGACCACAGCGGATTCTCCGCGGCCGGGTCATACCAAAGACTTTAAAAATGGTAGTAATGGCTGCCCTCCGTGGCCTTCAGGGTGATGGGGTTGGAATTACGGCTGACTGGCTGGTGTCAGGATAAATGGACGAGTAGTTCTTATAACTTATCCAGGATTTACCGTGATATAACTGGAAACATGTTGAAAGCGGCGTAAAACCCCAACAATCAATCAATCAATCATTTTGTTATTAATGCAAAATTGATCAGCCCATTTCGTTAGACAGACGACGATTAATGCCTCTGCAGCAGACAACTTTGAAAACAATATGGGAAAGGTGAAAACATACTAAAAACTGCTATTATCCTTTTCAACTCCATATCAACATTCCAGTTCAATGTTTGTATTGTTGTATTTGGTTTTTCACAAGAAAAAAGAAAGCAGACGACAATTGAAATACAAAAGGCTACGCGGGATGTCAGTTCAGGACTTGCGAGTTCGAACCTCAGCTCGGCCAACATACCTTCCGAGGTTTGATTAATGTGACAAACCTCAATCGCCTTCCGCCAATGGACTAATAGTCTATGTTGAAAAGCATCCAATTGCTTGGATAGACTGTTTTGTGGAGTACTTGTGTGGGAGAAAGTCAGGAAACAAATGGGCAGGTGAGCTGGCCGCCGTGATATGATCGAGAAATGGTCAAAGACGGCGATAATCCTCAAGCATTCAACATATCCATCGAGCGATTGACAGGGGGTCGTTGTAACTAGAATCTTTCATCCTCTCCAATTTCGTTTAAACGGCGTTAAACCTGAAGTCGCCTGGCCTGGCGCGCCACAATTACAGATTTTAACCCATTTACACATACACCAAAAACTGGAGCAAGCGACATCTATAGACAGGAATATTGAAACTTCTCTATAAATGACAGTATGAATATGTAATAGAGTGAAAAACACAGTGACAATGTTCAACTGAAGAGCTCTAGATAAGTGGCGTTTTACATGATCTAAAATCCTCATTTGACCCTCTAACCCTATGTTGTGGGTACTCAAAAGAATCGTCTCAGTGAGACGATTCTTTTGAGTACCCTCGACATAGGGTTCGCTTTAATGATAAGAGAGAAATTGTGGGAAAAAGAGCTGAACACCCCTCCTTATCTGGAGATCTGTACAGTTTAATGAAGAAATGTTGTCAAAAGTCGCGTGCTGCAGATGTCTCAAAATTAGTCTCTGCATGTCGGAAAAGGGTTACACGAACAACAAGACAGATAGCGTAACACCTGGGATATACTCGTACCAATCAATCTATTTTAATTATAACAATATATGACACTTCATATGCATCCGAATACGAAATAAAGGTTTCTTCTTTCGGCTAGAATAAAATATGAGGAAGTTTGGGAGATACATAGAAACGTGCCAGGTTTGTTTGTTTGTTTTATTTGAATGCTGTTTTACGTCGCTTTCAACAATTTTCCAGTTATATTACGGCGCCTCACAGTGCTACTGGTCCATTTATCCTTACACAAGAGAGTCAATCGTAACGCGAACCTAACAATGCTGAGCGCAAAGGAGGCACAGTCATTACTATCATTCATTATTTCAATATCTTGAGACATAATTACGCCAGAGAAGGAGAGATGTTAGCTTACATATTCAGTGCTGATTATTCAGTGCTGATACCTTGAAAATAGGGTATAATTCTTGTCTACGTTTCGAGGATTTGGGACACCATAACGACTGATCCACAAGTAGCCGGATAAATATACCGGTAGGACTGGTAAATTACCCAGGAAACACCGCGATATGACAAACAAGAAATATCTTTAAACAAGATAAACGGCGATCAATATGAGAAAACACTTTAGCAATGGAACACGCAATAATCTATGTGTTTTCCAAAAGCTAATCGGCCATCTCCTTCCTGCTTCAGTTTCTATAAATAGATTATCAATGCCGAGAATACGCCACATGACTAGAGATTACGCGAGGCTCCCAAAAGGTGTATAAGTTTCAATTGATGATAAATAACTGAAAACTTATTAATATCTTTTGCTCTTAAATATTATATTTCATACGTTTTTACTGATTTTTTTCACTGAAATTTATTTCTTAAGGAAAACAATTAAAATTTATAGTATGCTGAACATTTCATTTTACAACGTCATCTTATTAGTGCCTCTCGTAGGATCGCAAACTGAACTATGAACCAATCAAAACGTTTCATTTCCTTTATTTCTACGACATTATTCATTAAATACAACATTTGATTGGTCTACAATCTAGATCATTTGTTTAACATCTAGGTCAAAAACTGAGGTTAAACAGCTATCGCCGAAAAATCACACCACTTTCGTATACGGAAAACAAACGGAATGGCATTCGGCCCAATGTGATTTCCCCATTAGGACTCCATTTCGTGAAGCATTCAAAGTAAAATGTATTCAATATAAGCCATTTCTCTACAATCTAGATCATTTGTTTAACATCTAGGTCAAAAACTGAGGTTAAACAGCTATCGCCGGAAAAAAACACACAGACACCGTTGAGAGCGGCATAAAGAAAACTAGAAATTGGACGTATGCTTTTGAAAAAAGAATAGAAGAAAATCCTTATGGGAAATCGTGCCATTCATTGGTCATTTTGATAAATTTCTCCTTTTCATACAATGTTTTAAATAAGCCATCTGCTGAAGAAACCTCTTATCTCGCCTGTAAATGATCTATAGGACAAAACATGGAACAAAACAAATAATAAGCTAAACTCGCAAAGAAGATAGACGTTTGTGGTCATGGCCGTTTATTGGAAAAAGAATTACTGGTTAGAGCAGATGCACTTAATAGAATCGATAAAGGCCGATCCAGGACCATTACGAAACCCTTTTCCCTCATAGACTATTGTTAACGACAAAGAAAAAAATAATACTGAAAAAACATCTTTGGAAAAGAAGAACATGCTTAACTCTTTCAGCGCCGAATTGTTTAAAGTAGACTGTTCCATGTTCAAAATCGGGCGTCTCCATTTCTCATATAATACAATTTTGTACTATTTTGATAACTAAAAGGCAAACAATGCTGATTTCAGGTGAGACAGCTCGTTACGAGCTGACTCACCTGAATTAGTATTGTTTGCAAAAACCTCAATATTGCCTTTGGCGCTGAAAGAGTTAACCATTTCCCACATACAGCAATAGATGACTTTGAAAACATATCAACATTAATATGGAAAATCTCCCTAAATGGAGACATGTTGAAATGTTGAAAAACTTGTGTCAAAAGGAGAAATTGCTCGTTTTGAGTAATTTCTCCTTTTGTCACAAAGTTTTCAAAAGTCGTCTGCCTGCTGCAGAGGCGTCCGAGAACATCTACATGAGAGAAAGGGTTAAAACGAAAAAAATTCTCATTTATTTTCATTGTTTTCTGTTCCGTATCCATTTAAGATGAACTGCTCGCCTGAATATAACTGAAATACCGTTGTAACAGCGTTGAAACCAGATCGAATTATTTTGTATCGAAATGATTTAAACTTACATTGTTTACAAGACCATACTTTCTATGTCTTAGCCATTTCAAAATAGAATATAACAGAATAGAATATATGTTATTAACTTATACAACATACAAAACATATTTATAAATGTATCAAATAAGATCAAACACGGTTACATTAATACATCAACATTTAGTAAGATTTTCTTTTTAATACCGTATACTACAAAGAGGATGAACAATTTACATCAGATACCGTTGAAAATATATAGGCATAATATATCGGTCCTCTCTAAAAATTACATTATATATACTGAATGAAAATATTGTGGCAAAAGGAGAAAATTCCGATTGGCAAAATATTTCAAATTTCGCCTCCTGCAATCTATGCATCAGGATACGTTTGAACCGTTCCACGAGAAAACCAACATTGTGGGCTCTGCGTAAAGTATCGTCCCGGATCAGCATAAGCATGCCGCGCAGGCTAACCCGGATAGACACTTTTCGCCTCCTGTGGATTTTCTGTTTCAGGAATCATTACTCTATACATCTATTCCCCTGAGACGGGATGTGTCGGCCCGGATTAGCCTGCGCGAACCGGGTTGATACATTACGCAGAGTTGATAACGTTGGTTTTCTAGTGTTACGGCTCATTTGCATGTGGAAAAGGAATAACTGACTTGAGACAACTCCCTCTACAACAGGCGAATCAGTATAAAACTATAAATGTTTTGCAAACGGAGACGTTTTTACATTCAAATGATTCTGTAAAGACCCCCGCACTTGATTAATCCTTTCCCACATATAACATATCTGCAGCAAGACAACTATGAAAACATGTCGGCAAAAACGTGAATAGTCTCGATAAATGAGAGTTTTGTTATCAAAAAGATTTGAAAATGTTTTGAAAAAAGAAGAAATTGCTCATCATGAGCAATTTCCTCTTTTGTCACAATATTTTCAAAAGTCGTCAGTTACGAGTTATTAATACCGGAGAGGCAGAAAATTAACCTAGGAAACGTCGTAATATAACAGAAATATTGTTCGAAAACGACAGAAAAAAAGATTAACATTTTTGGCAAATTATGGAAAATCCTTTGTAAATGAAAGTATCACAGTTGAACTGAGTTGAAACATTTTGGCAAAGCTATGAAATTGCTCATTAGGATGAGCGCCGTCTTCACTGTTCGCCAGTATGTCGTAGAAGGTTTATCACGATTTACCAGTTAATTTCAGACGGTTTAATTAACAAAGCTTATTAGCCGTTCCACGAGAAAATTTAATTTTTTTATTCTGCATAAAGTGTCGACCTGGATCAGCGTAAGCATGTCACGCAGGCTAACGCAGACATAAACATTTCGCTTCATGTGGATTTTCTGTTTAAGGAATCGTTATTCTATACCTCTATCCGCCGGAGACGGAATATGTCGTCCTGGATTAGCCTGCGCGGATTGTGCAGGCTTATTTATGTCGGTACATTACGCAGAGTAAGTTTAGACCAGTTATCATGGATGTTCAGGCAGGCCTTATTTCACGCGTGTAATACTTACGGAAAGTTTGGTTTTCACAGAACACCGCTCTGTTGATACGTTCATGTAAACCTTGCAATTTCATGATTGATTGTTCGGTGCTTTACGCCGCTCTCAACACTTTCTCAGTTAAATCACGTATACTTCTTGTTGTTTTGTTGTAATGCCAACTGAATTTTCTGGTAACAAACTATTCATAGGGAAGTTTGGAATACGCATGAATGTCGTGCGTATTATCGAATCGATACCATTCGAAATCTAAATCATCTGTTTCAAAAATAATTCTTTCCCACATACGACAAATCTGCAGAATACGACTTTGAAAGCATAACGACAAAGCGGTTTGAAGACATCTATAAACGAAAGTAGAATTATTCAAATGAAATTAATATCTTCTGTAAAAAATATAGACATTGCTCTTCAAAAGCCAATCGTTATATTGTCACAAGGTTTTCAAATGTCATTTTGATACTCTATCCGTCAAAATGTATCTACATGCGGGAAAAGGGGTTAACCGAGGGTTTCCGAACACCACCGCAAAGCCTAGCAGCTGATGATTTACACGATATACAGACCGTATGTATAAATAAATGCATGCATGAATTCATTTTGATAAGCGAAGAACACTTAATTTTGATGGACAGTATCTAGCAGATCTTTTCGCTTCAGTTAGAACGAATGTTGACTTTCTGTCACCTAGGGTGTTGAGACAAGATTTCCCCGTCCTCTACGTTAAAATTATGCCTACGGCACTGTTTTTGCGTTTCACACTTTTAAAGTATTGTGGGTTATTCTAGTAATAGCTTGGTTATAACACTTTTCAACTTACATCAAAGTCTGTAGCAGACGAATATTTATAAATTTAGATAAAAATATTGAAATTTTCGGAAAATGGAAATATAACGAATTAGCATAGAGTTGAAAACATTGAGACAAAATGCGAAATTGCTCATTATGAGCAATTTCTCATTTTTACCACAATGTTTTTCAAAAAGTGTCTGCTACAAAGGCGTCAGAATCTCCAATTAAAAAACCCATATAGTCTGGGGGATAGGATGGGTTGTTACATCAGAACAGTTTCAAAAAAAGAAAATTGTATGTCGTCTGCTGCAGCATCGTTATATAAAAGTCTTTAATTATTTGACAGATCTGTACAATACGTAGCTGTTATAATTAACCCTTTCCCTTATACGACAATTCTGCAGCAGACGACTTTGAACGTAGTTTGTCAAAACATAGTAAATCTCCATAATTGAATGGATAACCTATAACAAAAAGTGGAAAACATTGTGGCAAAAGGAGAAATTGCACGTTTTATGCAATTTCTTCTTTTGTCACTATGTTTTCAAAAAGCCGTCTGCTGCAGAGAGGCGTCAGAAAACGTCTATATTGGGGAAAGGGTTAACATGGTCTCAAACTATTTTTGCCTCTAAAATGCTGATTCAGCAAATCGGCTGGATTTCAGTAGTCTATCTATCCGTATCTTTAAAATGTTCACGAGTCTAGATTAATCCTTTCCCACATTTTGAATCGTTCTATAATATATAAACAAATGCGTTGTGTGTATATGTATATTTTCATATGTATGTGCAACGTTTTAATACAATATAGGGAATTATGTTTTTTTATTTTATTAATTCCTCATCTCTTATAACTTCATTTCGGAGTGGCATTGTACTTTTATGTTGTATTGTGTATTTTATATTGTAAATGTTATATTGTATGTACAATGATGAGATGTAAATACATAGTATTACTACTACATACGCTTTCCGACGCCTGTGCATTATGACCAATTTCTCCCGTTGCCACAATGTTTTCAGCTCAATTTAGTAATTAACCTGTCATTTATTGATTGATTGGGGTTTAACGCCGTTTTTAACAATTTCTCAGTTATATCACGGCGGCCAGTTCACCTACTCATGCATTTCCTGGTTTTCTCACACCAGTACTTCACACAACAATCTTCCCAAGCAACTGGCTGCTTTTCCACATAGACTTAGCCCATTGGTGGAAGACGAACGACGCATGTCGCATTGACTTTTGTCAATCGTCGGAAAGAAAGTTGGCCGAGCCGGGATTCGAACTCAAAACCCCTTGATTGACAGCCCGCGTCGCTACCGACTGAGCTACAGGGGTTCGGCACCTATCATTTATACAGATTGTTCATGTTTTTGCCAGTATGTTTTCAAAGTAGTCTGCTACTGATTTGTTTTATGTGGGAAAGGGTTAAATTGGAGTTTAAACCCCGACTCAGCCATTCATTCTTTCCGATGAGTGACGAATGTCATTGAGGCCCCTTCTTCATTCGTCTTTCACATACCAAATGGGCTGTATTCTATGTAGGACCTGTTGCTATGAAATAAAATTGTGTAGATAACTGGTGCCAGATAACAATAACAAGGGAACGAACACGTCGATATGTGAATCGACCGACCACATTGATATATCTAAAATACTGTGGAAAGCGGCGTTAAACTACGCAAATATGATTGTTTCTCTGTGTTTTCATTATTTAAAACATGTAATTGAAAAATGTGTTGAAATCGGTGTAAATTTAATGAAAAAAAAAGAAGAAGATATTTCACTAAATCGACATGGTCATAACTCTCGATTTCCGAAGGCTTGTATTTTGATCAACTTATTTGGCCCGGAACCGGCTCAATGTGTAGTGGTCATTCTGAGCGTCCGCCCAAGGAGCCATAGACTTCCTTTAACTCTTTTACTGCCGAATTTCACAAAGTCAACCATTCCGCGGTGAAAATTGGACCACTCCATCTTTCGTCCAACTGGGTATTTGGCAAAACATAATGTCAAAGTGGCAAACAGTGCAGATTTTAGGTGAGACAGCTCGTGACGAGCTGTCTCACCTGCATATGCATTGTTTGCAATAGCATTTAATTGCCTCTGGCTGCGAAAGGGTTAACACTGGTAGTAATGGCTTCCCTCATTGGCGATCAGGATTGTGGAGTTAGCTTTTACCACTGACTCGCTTATGTCAGGATAAATGGACCAGAAGAACTTGTAACTCACCCTGTAAACGCCGTGATATAACTAAACATTGTTGAAAGTGTCGTTTAAACACCATACACAACTTTAGGGGCTGATTTATTTCAGCCAAGGCACACATGTAAAGTGCACTTGTTCCCTGTCGTTTATCAACCTTCACCCAGCCTGTAGTAAACATGCGGTATCATCATTATTTCGCCATTTGCATCATATTGGACCCTCGGTTCTAACGACGATTTAATGACCCCATCCCTGTCACGTGAGCTGCAGCCCCCGCTGTCGTGGGCAACAGGTTGGGGTCAGGGTTCAATAAAAAATGTGGTTAATCGAAACTCGAGACGTTTATAAATGTGGAAATGTAAACACCGCTGATTATGGCCCCCCGTACGTACTCACCGACAATTAAACAAATCATCAATGAGACGATTGTTTTGAGTACCAACAACATAGGTTGAATTGAGTGATAATACAACTATCGAGGAAACAAGACTTGTTTACTCTTCCTTATTTGTCCTTTGAATAGCACAACAGTATTGCATTTATCGAAATATATAAATCAAGAAATGACAATTAGAGAATAAGCATTGGACATGCTGATTGCATAAATTACTATAGGATTTGTATTACATTGTTGCTACTTATCATTTTAAACTTAACCCAACTTATAGAAATATTGCTTTATTTTTCTTTCTCGAAGTTTGTATACCAGATGAAATAATCTCTAAAACTCTCATGAAATATATCCTTGTAACGATTGTCCACCCGGACATTTGAATTTGTTTATTTGTGTTCTCCTCTGTGTTTTCGTATTCCATTATGTACCTTTTTGCCTTTGTCACATGTCTGAAGTAAGTGGCTAAAGGCAATGGCTTTTGCCGATGTTAATACACTGTATGATAAAAATAATAAGAATGATATATATATATATGTTCTTGATCAGACAGTGCGATAAGTTGGTACCTTTAATTCGATGTATGGTTTAGTACAACGACCGACTGACTGGTGTCAGGATACTGAATGGACCAGAAGAACCAGAAAATTACCCAGGAGGCGCCCTGGTATATCCGACAAATACTTCACCATACAAACACATATATTATGGAC